>CABFWO010000551.1:92816-121060 GCA_902155825.1 Timema genevievae
CTGTGTATACCATCCGGTTGTGCGGGCCAACTTGATGTCCACTCTCTCTAACCTGTAAGGACGTTCCGATCACACTTGACGGATTACACCAGGGTGTAGCTCACGGATCGGCAACTATTTGATCGCGATCGGCTGATCGGCCCAATTTTGTGGCAATTTATATATATTAGTAAGTAGGCATATTGAATTTACATAATAAGATGTGTGGACAAAAAAATGAATACAAGAAGAGTGAAGAAACTATAACTTATGTGGTCGCGAAACCTTGGTATTATATTTTGTAGGTGACCTGGTGGTCTAGGGGTAAGGTGTCAGACTTCCGTGCTGGGAGTTCCGGGGTTCAATCCTTGGTCCCGGCACAGATTTATCTGATTGCCAAACCCTTCCTTCACCTCTGACAAGACGTGTATTAATCACAACTTGTGAATGTGTGGAATGCCAGGCCTACCACCGTGGTTCGGATCCCACGTTAAACTGTAGGTCCTCCATTTCATCTCACAATCACCCTACCATTACACATTAGTGTAAGTGCGTATAACCCGAACGGGTAGTAAGACGCGGTGATAATAATAATAATAATAATAATAGTAATAATAATAATAATAATAATAATAATAAATTTGGTAAAGGCGATCTGAGCACAAAAAGTTCGCCGACTCCTGGAGTAGCTTATAAATAGGGAGCGGATTCTTAGGTACAAAAAATGTTTAAAATAGGCAGGCAAATAGGTATTAAAAAATTGTATTTAGGCACCAGAATAGGCATTTAAGGGGAAAAAGTAACCACACAATAGGAAATTCACATGGCTTTTTTTTTGTTTGTTTTTTAGTAACACGTTCACTACGCGATCGGGCTATGCACATATGTTGTACTAATTATGTTAATATGTTAGAGGTTAGGGAAGGTGGAATCTAGAGGAAGTGTATCTGCACTTACGTGGAGGGAGAGTAAAAAACCATTTAGTAAAAAAAAAAAATCTTAAGTACACCAGACCAATATTAGAATCAAAATCTCAACTTCATCTGCGAGAATGACGCCTTAGCCCATTCAACCACTGAAGCGGCTTACATGATGTCAATGAATAGATACTTTTATAGATTTTCAGTAGTGAAATGGGTTGTATTTTCTGCTGAGTTTTACTTCACACAATATCAAGTGACAAAATTTCAAACTTGCGGTTTTCGAAGAAATGGAGAACCTTTCTCCTGTGACAGCATTCCTTTTCCTCTCAAGACGTCTGTCTGTCTGTCTGTCACTGCTCCAATACTATCCTCCACCCAATTTTCGATCACTGGAAGGTATCTATCTATTTTCAAACCTATTACCAGCAAATATACCGCAACCTATTATTTCTAAAAAAAACTGGACTCTCAATTTCAGCAGAAAATCTATAACTTATGAAAAAAAGAGGCCAATGCCGGAATAGGCGCTTCATAAAAAAAAAGGCGAAAATTAACAAAATAGCCAATTATAGGCAGTTAAAAGTAACCTATTGTAATCGTAATAACATGAAATGCATATTTTTTCTCAACCACCTACTCTATGTTTTACGATCAAGGAAAATAAAAAGGTAACTAGACAAAATCCGTTTCCTGCTTATCCGATAAGAGTCGTAGGGTTAATCCGTCAAGGTAAGACTGTCACCTTTCAGGGTAAGCAAAGCTTACGTCATGTGATCACGTACTTACCACTGTATTAGCGTCAGACAGATCTGTGTGTGGGGGTGAAACAGCCAACCACAAACACGATACAAACAGTTCTCTACATTTTCTCACTCTCCACCGTGAAAAACTGAACCGGTGCGTCGTGAACGGCCGCCGAACGCGGATCTTCTTGCCTGAACGTCTGCCCGAACGGTTTCATCGTCGCGAACTCGATAGAGCACCCAATAAACTCCTGCTTCTTTCTCGTCGGCCGGAAACCTTGGACCGCTTATAAAAGAATCGTCACGTAGTGTGTCGGTGAAGTTTTGTAAGGAAGACCTTGTGCTCGTCAAGGAGGGGACGTTGAGGGTTGGATGGCTGCCAACGACTAAGGACCGACCGGCCAACTCGGGACGATTACAAGTTGACCGTTACCCGCTCCGGTGGTCGCACGGTCTAAGAGAGGCACGTATAACTCATCTTCTTCATCAAGGTCACATTGTAAAATTGAAATTTGCAAGGGAACCATATTTAAAAAAATAATCTATATTTTGACCATCTTAAAAAAAAGGAAATATTTCATTTTAAAATTTTTACTATTACAAAAATTAAATTTTAAGACTTTCCATCTTATTCTACAAGTTTTTATTTATCACCTCGTCCTACTATCCATATGCACTAATTAAGCTGTGTTAGAGATAAGGAAGGTTGAATTTAGAGGAAATGTACCAACATTGGCGTGAAGGGAGAGTGGGGAAATTTTTTTTAGAGGGAAAACCACCCTCAGTAGACTACCAGGATTCGAAACCCGTCATCGGGAGTCCAGCTGGACTATCAGAGACTGTTCTTCTTACAGTGTAATATTAACTAAATATAAACCAACCTTATCTGGAAGCTCCCAGGTGCGAGGACCCCCTATAACGTCAGATGCATACACACAACGAGCTCCGGTTGTTGAACACTGACCACGACAACCGCGGCCACAACAATGAATGGCTTCTAACCAACACGAGAACTATCAGATGGTGAAAACTTTTTTATGTGTGTGTAGCTTGTTTTGTTTGGGGGGCAGGGAGGGAGGGGTTGGCATCAATTGTGATCGAGAGGTGAGTAGCTGTATAATGCTACCCCTCCCCCCTATTCTCCTCCACCTACACACACACATGACGTCACGCACGTGCAAACAACATGTGTCCTCGCAAGGTTAAGTTTTTTTAATTTTTTTTTTGCACCGTGTCTTACTACCCGTTCGGTTTTTACGCCTATGAAATAATTACACTATTAGGTTAAGGATTAGAAAGGTTTAATTGAGAGGAAGTGCACCCGCATTAGCGTCGAGGGAGAGTGAAAAAAAACCCCATTGAGATGAAAACCACCCTCAGTGCACCCGCTCGGAAAAGATACCCCGATCTCCCCGTCTTGGACAGTTTAATCCAACATGAGAGTAGCGCGTTAGACCACGCGGCCACCGAGTCAGAGTGAGATGGAATGTAGAGCACTCTTGCACTAATGTGAGTCCAGTCTGACGTCACGCTATCAAACATCCGCGTTGAGATGATGTCAGAGTGTCACTTAAAACCGGGGGGAGTTATTCACGTTTTCCTATTACTAAACAATTATACAAAAAAAATACAACAATTATTCTTATATCATAAAAAAAAGTTAGATTTTCCGCTAATTTTGGTAAAAGTTTGGATTCCGTAACCCAAAGGTTTCAAAAGTTACTAAACAATTAATTTCAAGGGTACTGGAAGCTAAGGTGATAGCAACCTTAGTGGAAACTTACACTGCAATTGCAAAACACGTGGTGAGATAAAAAGGGAACCAATCAGGGCAATTAACTAATAGCTCACTAAACGGTTCAGTAATAGCCAACGTTTAAGTTTAGAGCACCTATAGGTAATTAAGAACCTTCAGTTGTCAAGAAACCAGGGGATGGAAAAACTGGAGATAAGGTAGGTTAAGGGAACACATAGAATAAATGAATCAGCATTTGCGGGTGGTACAAGAAGAAGAAGAAGAAGTACAAGATGTGACAGAAGAAAAGAAGGACGAAAGCCGGAGGATGATAGCGGTGAATGAGTTCATTGATGAGCTTTTCTAGGGTAGAAAGATGATCGCGGTGGGTCACCAATGGGTGGAAATCGGAGGTTAACAACTCGTTGTTGGTCATCGTCGACCTAGAGGGGCAGGTCCAGCAGCTGACGTTGGAGAATATAAGACTCAGGGAAGAAAAGAAGAGCAGGAGTTGAAGAAAGAAGACCAATGTCCGCCTAGATCGTCACCACTGGGGCAACAGGCGGACCGGGTGCCAAGATGGCTCCGGTACAGCGGATCAACAGAGAGATGGGAAACCAAACAGCCAAAGTTTTCATCTCATCCAGCAAAGGGGAAGATACGAAGGATATACAAGTAAAGGTAATGTCCAAGCTCAATCCTGCCAAGGATAAGATCCGGATCAGGTCTATTCAACCAGCAGGGAAGATGATTGTAATAAAGACTGAGGACATAGAAAATATAAAAAAAAGGATCCAATTACTTGAGAGCCTCAAGTGTGAAGATCCGAGGAAAAGACGACCACTCGTTACTATATCTGACGTGCCATTGGACATGACAGTGGAGGAACTGGGAGAGACAGTTTATAAACAAAACCTAGAGGGCAGAGTCACTCAGAAGAAGTTTTTAGAGGGGTTTGAACCTAGGTTAAAAACAGGATTGAGAGAGAGACGGGTCACCAACCATGTGATGGAAGTATCCGCAAGGGTCCGGAACCTACTGGTCGGGGGGCCGTGTCTACTCACGTTTCAGTAGCGTCGCGGTGAAGGACTACTTTGTCATCACGAGATGAAACAGGGGCAGGGATTTAGGACACAGGGTGAAATTCTGTCCTAAAAAGTAGTCGATATGTGGTCACTGCGGGAAGGTGGGACATTAACTCAAGGAATGTAAGGTGAAAACTCAGACGTGTGTACCATTTGGTAATAGAGGAAAAGATAAGTGTAAGCATCCTAACACCCGATAGTGCTCCACATACCAACTGCTTTTAGACAGACAGATACAGAGTACAGACTATGACGAGTAAGAACATAAGAGCTCTAATGACGGTGCTACAGAAAATACTGGACAGATTAAATGAGATGGTCGTGGACAGACACAATAGGGAAAGTACAGGTAAGTCTGATAATAAAAAGTAGAATTTCCCCTCAAGAAGAAGGAAGAATATGAGGAGAGCATAAAGGTATAGAGAAGGCAAATCTGAGGCGAAGATAAGCACCCAACCGGAACAACAGGTAATGGAGAAGGTAGAGGTAGAGACAGAGGAAGTAACTTCAACTTCAACTGTGGAAGAGTATAAGTGTAAGCTCTGGAACATCGAGAGGTGGAAGTTTTGGAAAAAAGGACCGGTTATAATGGGAAAGTTGTTGAAGTTGAGGAGGAACAAAAGTAAGACACAGGTAAAGAGCAGCACCCATNTCTGGAATATCGAGAGGTGAAAGTTTTGGAAAAAAAGGACCGGTTATAATACATGGGAGAGTTGTCGAAGCTGAGGAGGAACAAAAGGAAGAAAGAGGTAAAGAGCGGCACCAGTTGAAGCCACTAGAAGTGTCCACTGAGAGAGAGAAGGCAGCGGAGGAAGAAGAGAATAAATTGGAGGATATGGTAGATCCTGGTCAGATATACAATAACTTTGAGGAGACTCTACAGCTGTCAAGGTTGGAAGAGCAGCAAACCCTCCACCTGGCCATGAGACACGTAATAAGAACTGGCCATTAGAAAGGTAATTCTGTTGCTTTCGCCGCCCCCGAGGCCTTGGACAGAATACAACTCAAGACCATGAACCTACCTACGGAGGCGGGACATATACTGGAAGGGAGTCACAAGGTATTTGAAAGAAGGGACTAAAAGCTCGATGTAGAGGAGCTTTACCAGCATTTTTTAAAAGCAAACGGTCGCATAGCGTTTGACTCAAAGGAATCTTGGCTCTAATGTTATGTTTTTTTTTTACAAATAGCCCATAATGGCTACAGTTGAAAAATTAAAGATTGGGCAGTTGAATGCTATGCGGAGTGCGACGGTAATGGATGAGATCAGGAAGGTAGGCGGAGGACCTGCAACTAGACACAGTCTGACTGCAGGAACCTTATAGTACCCGAGGCGGGAAGATACCACATATGGCCGTGAATGCGAGAATAGTGGTATCTGGAACGTCACCAATGAGTGCAGTAGTGGTCTTTAATAAGCATCTAATGATCACAAGGGTTGATCAATTATGCAACGAGAGAGTCACTTGTGTTGAAGTAAGATCGAGAATAGGCACAGTCATTCTTGTCAATATTTACTTCCAGTATAGAGAAGATATAGAACCATATTTAGGAATGATTGAGGCAGTAGATGACGTATATGGAGGGACTCTTGTTATTTACTTAGCAAATACGATTGCTAGGTCACCCCTGTGGTTCAGAGATGTGTGGAGGAGAGCGGAGGGAAGAAAAGAAGGATATCGTGCCTATAAGAGGGGAGAGAAATTGGAGGAGATAATTGCGGCGAGAAAACTTATAGTAGCGAACCTACCAGGGAATCCACCAAACATACCAAGGGAGAGCTGGGGCGAGTTCCAACATAGACGTGACACTCCAAAACCAAAAGTTGGGGAAATGGTTGCTAACTGGAAAGTGCTGGACGGAGGGACAGTCAGTAACCATAATTTGATCACCCTTGAAATAGAAATATAAGGTAGAAGGCAAGAGCAGATGGACATGGAGAAAAGGATAAGATACAACATAAGGAAAGCAAACTGGGACAGGCTAAGGGGGCTGCTGGAGCTGCCGCCGGAAGTGGCTGAAGGAGGAAATGTCAATATAGCCGCCAAGGAGTTTACCAGGTCAGTTCAGAGAGCTATGAGGGCATCCATTCCAATGGTGGAAGATACATTGAATATAAACAACCGACCATGGAACGAACGACTTGGTAGACTCCGAAAGGAGATGAGAGTAGCACGAAGGAGATATTAGAGATCTATAGATCCTGCTAGTCGTGGACTATTCCTCAATAGGTATAGATGGAAAAAAGAAGAGTTTAAATCCACCCTGGTGATGGTGAAGAGAGATAGCTGGGAGTGATATGTGCAGGAGGAATTTTAAGTAACGCATGGGGAATACCGTTTCAGATAACTAAAAGAAAGTTAAGGCCCCCAACAAGGGAGGATTTAAATCAAACTGGGAAGAATCAGCGAGGCTGCTGATAGACACTCTACTCCCAGGTGGTGGAGAGGGGGATGCCCGCCCCCGCTGGGGCTCTCGCCGATCCGGGGACTATTAGATCCAAAGTTCGGTGGGACACCCAGTGGGGCAGGGTACCGGGGGCGTAATTTACCCCCAACTAGTAGGTTAGGTATAGGAAAGAAGGACAAATAGGGACTTTTAGATTTAGGTTCTTATTCTAAACTTATTATTGTATTAAAAAAAAGTAACGTTAGTTCAAGATGTAGATTTAGGTCCCGAGCTACATGCTATGAATCGGGATAAATAGTGTAAATAAATAAATAAATAAATAAAACATCCAAGCAGCTCTCCTATCAACCACACAAGGACATCATCTTTTAGTCTGTTAATATTGTCCTAACCGCTCCCTGCGGCAGGTTTACCAACTTACTATCTCACGATTATTCCAGCAGGAAATGGTGGAGTGAATCTATCACATTTATCAGGGGTGTTCAAACAGGCCCTTATCAGGGAATAGAGTCCACGGCTTGAAAAAAAGACCCCACGTTCATCCCAAGTTTTGTAGTTGATGAAAACTCGTGGGTTCGGGGATAAGATGTAAATTCTGGTCTGCCGGGACCGTGGTTCAAATTCCGACCTGATGTACAGAGGGAGTTTTTTTTCTAGACAGTTTTTTCCACTCTACTTCTACACAAATGAGGATACATTTCCTTTAATTTACAATTTATTCATATCAACCTCGGTGGTATTGGTGTAAAGTGCTCGCCTCAGGCCCAGATGTTCGTGGGTTCAAACCCAGCCGTGGTCGACGGATTTTTGCTGAGTGATAAAAATTCTTAGTACAACTTCCTTCGGAGGGGAACTAATGCCGTCGGTCCCGTGTCAATTATATCATGTAAAAACCTTGGAAGGTATCTAGAAGTATCTTTCCTGGCAATATTGGTAGCCCCTTTCGAGCTTACTCATAGAAATTCTCAAGAGCTGACATAATCAGCTGGTTCAGAAAGTGCACGTTAAATACCTCAACACATTATTCATCTCTACCTGATTACTATATTTAAATTATTTTACTATTACTGCGTCTTACTATCCGTTCGGGTTATACGCTTATGTACTAGTCATACTAATGTGTAGTAAATGAGTAAGGATGCATTTAGAGGAAATGTACCTGAATTTGCGAGGAAGGAGAGTAGAATACCATTTAGTAAAAAACACCTTCAGTACCACTGACTGAGATTTGAACCAAGATCTCCCCGTCATCGGTAATCCAGTCTATTGCGAATAAAGAAAAGGATTCGATAAATTTTCATGAACTTTTACCTTAATTTTTTTTAAATAGGAAAAATCTGGGGGAAGGGATGTTCATAAATACCAACAACTATTTATTTCTTCAAGAGAGTGAAAACTATTCCTCCGTTTAGGAGCAGAGTTGGTTTTTATTAAACGGTTTTACACTATCTCTCTCGACACAAATTCGGGTACATCTCTTCTATCTTTCTCCTCTCTGACTTAATTAGTGTAATATTGTGTGGTGCACACACACACACACACACACACACACAAAGGTTACTATAACTCAATAGAGGATATAGAGATGAGAAGGACGGCTTGAAGGAAATGATCTTACATCAGCGTGCAGAGATGAGGGAAAAGTTTATTTTAATATTTTGTAATCTTTCTTAGTAATTTAAAATTGTAATTTTATCCATAAATTTGTCCGCATCACATGATTACTTGACCTTGAAGACCTTTAGTTAATTTTATCAAGGAAAACCAAATGATATTATTTTGTCCATCGAAAGTTGCTAATGGAATATTATTAATTTGTCCTAGCAACTGTTTCCATTACATGTGGTTTGTTTGAATGTAGCGTGTAACTAGCATTCAATACAATATTTACCAACATATTTCCTAAACATGTGACACAACCCATTGTTGAAATCACTCACAGGAAACAAAAAGGCCACTGACCACAAACAAATAACAAACAGCTTGATTACCATTTGGTTTTCTTTGTTGTAGTCACGTTGTTTTAAAAAAAAGAACTTTTGAAACTTGGCGGAAGTTACGCTCTTTCTTGGTTTACCAAACTTTACAAATTCCACCACTAGAGTGTAATGAGCGTACGACATAAATTCCCTGGAGATTTCTCTTCACACTGATGGAACACCGGTGTATATGGCGAACAATGATGGAACACCGGTGTATGTGGTGAACACTGATGGAACACCGGTGTATGTGGCGAACACTAATGGAACACCGGTGTATGTGACGAACACTGATGGAACACCGGTGTCTGCTGTGATATGTGGCGAACACTGATGGAACACCGGTGTATGTGGCGAACAATGATGGAACACCGGTGTATGTGGCGAACACTGATGGAACACTGGTGTATGTGGCGAACACTGATGGAACACCATTGTATGTGGCGAACAATAATGGGACACCGGTGTATGTGGCGAACACTGATGGAACACCGGTGTATGTGGTGAACAATGATGGAACACCGGTGTATGTGGTGAACACTGATGGAACACCGGTGTATGCTGTGTATGTGGCGAACACTGATGGAACACCGGTGTATGCTGTGTATGTGGCGAACACTGATGGAACACCGGTGCATGCTGTGTATGTGGCGAACACTGATGGAACACCGGTGTATGTGGCGAACACTAATGGAAGACCGGTGTATGTGGCGAACACTGATGGAACACCGGTGTATATGGCGAACAATGATGGAACACCGGTGTCCAACACTTAGTTGCCAACAAATTGGGTAACATTTTTTATTTTTTATGGTATAAAATTGACGCCCACGCGCACATTCTTTGCCAAGAGACAGGCTGTAGATAGAATTGTTCTACTCACTATTTAATAATCTGCGGATTAAGACCCTTAAGGGGCTACCATATTCTCTGTGCCTCCTTTTGTAACAAATAAAATGTCTCTCAGTTTTGTTTTGACTACAAAAGGAGGTTGCATCTAGTGCCATGTATCTTGCCTACCCACCAGGCTCTTAAGATTCGGATAGACACCTACTATATAAGAACGATAATGTTGCACAGCCTATTTCTCAGAAACCATGCATAGTAAAACATGCTGGTTTTTCAACTTGTAAATTTAAAATGAACCATATTAATAAAAAAAGTTACAAGTTAAAATTTACTTTTTTACAATAAGACGTAATTTCAATTAAATTAAAATGAAATACAACATGAAATACAAAAATTTAGTTTTGAAGTTATCATATTACTATAGAGAATAAGATAATGTTTTATCACACACGACGAATATTTATAATACAATAATTTTAAAAGAGTTCAGTGGTTTCCTGCTAGATGGGTCTGTCATCGTAAGCACCTCTCCCTCTCCTCCCCAACCCCTTTTTGGCATTATCTATCTTTCCATCTTTTTTGCACGCCCTGCTACTCCCCCTTCCCTCACCCCATTTATATCCTTTACAGGTAAAACCCTTGAATTTACACTAATTGGCTGTCACTTTGTTACTATTACCTCCAAACCTGAGTTATTGAAAATGTTCCTTATCATATATTTGCAAGATCTATGTTAAAAGTTTTTTTATAGAGTAGGCTTGATTTTTATTTAGCTTATGCATAATTTGTGTTTCTATGATTAGATAAAACCTATCTGTATAACATTGGTTTTGTAAGACGTGGGGAAAATGATTTCTCTAAATAGTTTTATTCATGTTTTATAGAGTAAAGCCAAACAAGACCTTTTAGTACTTATAGCAGGATTAATTTGGAACATATTTAGATTCAGTAGTGTATCCATTAATTTATGCTTTAGGGAAAGGCGGGAATGTGTGCCAAAGCTATTATTTCTATCCCCTGAAAATATTCATCACATTATTTTAGTTTAAGAATTCATTTTTTAAAAGAAATTACACATACACACACACGCACACACATGTATATACAGTGAGGTGATAATACATAGTACTACTTTGAGGTGTGACACAAACCAAGAGCCCCCATAATGACTTAGCAACACAAAATCGTAAGCCCCCTCTTAAATTTAACAAATACAAGTGTCATATTCTGAAAATTGAAAAATGACACCTGGACACGGGAATCGAACCCGTGTCCAGGTGTCATTTTTTAATTTTCAGAATATGATATTTAGATGGAGTAATTCCCACTAATAGCATAAATAATAGCTTTGGCTATTAATTCTTAAATACAAGTGTACCGAAGACCGCCCAGCATCACGCGGCTCCCAAGCAAATGTCCCTCTTAATATTTTATTGTACTGGACTTGTCGGTTTATTTCCTGCGTCCTAGTTAGTGGTCAACACATTAATTCCGCGAGTTCACAGGTCGCTCTGTCACGATGGCGTTTGGGCGTAGTTCATTTCGTTGAGGTTATATAAGACCTACGTTTCGGAAATCCGGGAATCGACTCGACTCGACTCGACTCTAGTTTCCTGTGTGGTACCCTGGATGCTGATGAATATCCGTGTCGCTCTGTCCCTGACTAACTGATATAATGTGAGTACAATGTGAATCCTACTAATTGTTGCATGTAAAAAGATAAATAAACGTAATGTCAATTCTACCGTAGAAAGTGTTATTATTGTATCTCTCTTTAGACTAGGTACAGTAGCCCCATGGCTTCTTTGGTGCTGACTGACGGCTTTGAAAAGCTATCAGACCAAATTATGTATCCCTACGCCGAACCATATGATCTGCAAAAAAACATGTGTTTAGCAGCTGTCACTTCTGACAGTCACAATTTAGGTATATACCTAAATGTTGACTGTCAGAAGTTAGCTGTGAACTGTCAGTCAGCACCAAAGAAGCCATGGGGCTACTGTAGCATCATGTAAGACTTGAGACACGTCTGTCAACGGACACTGAAGGGGGGGATATTACAGCTTCTAGCTGTATATCCGAATCCCTATCCAGGTCCCGAGGTGAATGATGGCGCCAGGAGTGGCTAATGTTAGCTTACCTCGTTGGAAACTAACCTGGGAGACCAGGAGGATGACCTTACGAGGATAGTAACAAACAGGGCCTTATGATAATCCGTGGTATGTGTCGCTTTAATTATATGAACAGTGTCAAGGAAGTCCATAGAACTATCATACCTACTATCGATTATTAAAACAGAATCGGACCCATGATATGCCCCGAACACTCGGTTAAATAATTATATTACTGCTCCCCTAGATTCGAACCACGCCACCCTAAGGAGACTATCTAGCAGGGAGTGGGAAGAAGGTTGTGACAGAAGAGAGATTTGCAAAACCTCGAGATGTCCATCCGAATCTTAAGACGTCTGGCTCGAGCCGTATTATCTACATAATCTAGGTGATATCCAGGGGGTAAGACGGGCTCTTAAGACGTCTGACTCGAGCCGTATTACCTACATAATCTAGGTGATATCCAGGGGGTAAGACGGGCTCTTAAGACGTCTGGCTCGAGCCGTATTACCTACATAATCTAGGTGATATCCAGGGGGTAAGACGGGCTCTTAAGACGTCTGGCTCGAGCCGTATTATCTACATAATCTAGGTGATATCCAGGGGGTAAGATGGGCTCTTAAGACGTCTAGTTCAAGCTATATTACCTTCCCAAGCTAGGTGCTATCCGTGGAGGTAAGACGGGCTCTTAAGACGTCTAGTTCAAGCTATATTACCTTCCCAAGCTAGGTGTTATCCGTGGGGTGAGATGATCTCTTGAGGAATGCACCTGGATAGAGGATGCAGCCAGTCGTATTTGAGTGAAGGACCTCCCAGATTGGAGTCAGAAAAGAATGCCCTTTTGTAGGCTAGTATAAGAATAATTTGACAACATTGTTCCTGTTATTATCATTTATCCCTGATACACAGGAAATATCACTCACATGTTTTCAAATGTATACAAGGATCCATAGATGAATGAACAGGACATGCCCTCATCTGGAGTAGAACCAAATACTTACCATCCCATCATATTGTGACCTAACATCCCATATATTGTGACCTAACATCCCATATATTGTGACCTAACATCCTATATATTGTGACCTAACATCCCATATATTGTGACCTAACATCCAGCCATAGAATGTGAAATATAACATTTTGAATGGTTTGGTAATTACATTTAGTTAACGCGCTACTCTTGCAGTAGGCTAGATTGCCGAGAACGGGGAGATCGAGGTTCGAATCTCGGTCGGGTGTACTGAGGGGTTTCCCTAAAATTGTTTTCCACTCTTCCTCCACGCAAATGTGGATACACTTCCTCTGAACATAACCTTACTAATCCCTCAAGCCGGACTTCTGTGCTGGGGGTCCAGGGTTCAATCCTCTGTACCGGCACAGATTTATCTGATTGCCCAAACCCTTCCTTCACCTCTGACAAGACGTGTATTAATCACAACTTGTGAATGTGGGGGAATGCCAGGTCTCCACCGTGGTTCGGATCCCACGTTAAACTGTAGGTCCTCCATTTCATCTCACAATCACCCTACCATTACACAATTAGCGTAAGTGTGTATAACCGGAACGGGTAGTAAGACGTGGTGCTATAAACAAGTTTTGACCACACCTCAGTTCGAAGAATGATGTTTGCGTCAGAAGGAAAACCCATCTAGAGTGGTCAAACGACTTACGACATCGGTTTGTCTGGGTCAAGGTTTGTACCTCACCCGGGATATTCCCTCTCCTCTCCATGTAAACACACGTGCATTTCCTTTTAAATACTTTAAATGGTGTTATTTATTATCACCACGTATTACTACCTGTTCAGGGTTTCACGCATGTATTATAACTACTATGATGAGGAAGGAAGCATCTACCCGCATTTGCGTGGAAGGAGAGTGGGAAAACCATCACAGGAATAAAACCACCCTCAGTAGACCCGACCAGGATTCGAACCACAATCTCGCCATCATAAGCAGACCAGTATAAAACGAGAGTGACGCCTTAGACCGCTCGGCCACCGAAGCAGGTAAGAAATACTCTACTCATTGTGTACGTTCAGCTAGTTACATTCTAACAGGGATTTGAACTCTGGCCAACTTGTCTCCCCGAGTGAACTATACTAACAGTCGGAGTAAGATTCTATTACCGCCGCTTGCTACAAGATTCTTTGAGTCTACAACATTTTGACAGGGAATGTAGCATAGGTTGAGGTAGGGGGGGGGTGTTATATGGTCAAGATAGCAAGTAGCAACCTATTGCAGCAACACCGACCAGGTACCCCTTGATATAGTGGTCAGCCTTGGGGGGCCCGGGTTCGATTCCAAACTGGTACCACGGGTATTTTCCCCGAAAGGGGAATCACCCCAATGGTCGTAAGGATAGGTTTAGATGGGCTTAAGTTAGGTTAAGAGTTTCTACCTGTTCCACACTCTCATACTCACCATCCCCTCATCTCATCGGGACATGGAAAAGATCCTCTACGGAAAGTATGTACGATTAATACATTCGGGCGTCCCCTGGACATTGGTACATTAGTACTGGATAATATTCTCACAGACTTAGTTGCGGGTGTTCAGCTCAAACACGCATATAAATGTCGGGAGATGGTGTGTCGGGGTAAGAAGTAGCTACTGGGAACATCGACAAACTACACTGGCTATCATCTCTGAGGGAATATGCACGGCCACTATTGGAGAAACAGCGTTGTCATTCTCTTGGTTTTGTGTGGTCAACCTCCCTCTCAAATATAAGACAAGTTTGGCAACGCTGGTTAGTCAATGTTGCCAGTAGCTCCTTCTTACCCCGGAAAACCACCTCCAGACATAACTTGGAGCGAGGAGATTTGGCAACAGTTAACTGAGAGAGAGCGAAGATAAAGCTTTTCTTAATGATATCTGCAGTTCCCTCAGCTATGATATTGGGTAATGTAATAATAATAATAATAATAATAATAATAATATTTATCACCGCGTCTTACTATCCGTTCGGGTTATACGCTTAAGTACTAATTACGCTAATGGATTAGGAATTGGGAGGGTTGAATTTAGAGAACGAGATTCGAACCTCGATCTCCCCGTCCTCGGAGGTCGAGCTCAACACGACTAGCGCGTTAGCCAACTACGCCACCGAGGCGGGTAAATGGGTAATGTAAAATTTGTCTTATGTATAAGGGGAGATCGACCGTACAAAAATAAGATAAAGACAACGCAACAATGTCCGTGCAGTTTCCTCAGAGATGATCTCCAGTGAAATAGTCTTGACTTGGAACCTACAGTAAAGCCTCGATAGTCTAGACCTAATTAATCCGAACTACGGCGACGTTAATCCAGGCTGTTCTCTCCATTTAGTCCGGATTATCGAAGTTTTACTCTTTTATACAATGTTAAAAAGTAAAAGAAAGAATTATCAGACAAGTCTAAGTCAAGCTAGTGAGACGAACTCACAGGGTAGGCCAAGCGGCCCCGCAACACGTCAACGTCAGAGGTGTTGCCTGCCTACTCAGGGGCTTTGAACGGTGTTTAAGATGTTTATCGTAACGAGATTAAAATTATATTTTCCGTCACATTATGCATAAATATCAGTGATGGTATGGCTTGATGGTAAGGGGGGTAGGTAGGGTTGGGATATGGTGGAAGATCCCCCCTCTGTAAAGAATCCGCCTCACCCCCCGGGAATAAATTTGCCTTCCTCAAGGTTTGTTTTCTTCCCATCTGACGTACTTGAAAATGTAGATGAAAGATGGATGCATCAAAATAAACTAAAAAAAAATGTACAAAGTTTAGTTTAAAACATATATATATATATATATTTGAAAGGTACATTGAATGGGTGTGGGAACAGATTATGACAGTTTCCCTAAGTTCGTTATTTAGCCGCATAGAACAGTTAACATACATTTATGGTTCGATAATTCTTTAATTTAAACATCTGCTTAGTGATATTCAAGCATCACTCCCATTTTATTTGAAAAGTGATAAACCCAAAATAATTTTAAAATGTTTTATAATGTAAGTTATTACGATATTTCATGTCTTTAATATTATTAAATGATTGTAAATTTAGGTAATACTAATTAGATAAATTTATGTGTAAGACTTAATTTTACAACGAATATTTTACAACATAAGTTTACAACG
Source organism: Timema genevievae (assembly GCA_902155825.1). Taxonomy (NCBI): domain Eukaryota; kingdom Metazoa; phylum Arthropoda; class Insecta; order Phasmatodea; family Timematidae; genus Timema; species Timema genevievae. The sequence continues at coordinate 108,751 of CABFWO010000551.1, forward strand.
TAGAAGCTAAATGGCTTTTAATAAATTACAAAAACATAGTTTCACAGCGTAGAAGTTAAAAGGTTTTTAATAATTTACAACCTAGTTTTACAGCGTATAAGTTTTTGAGAATTTACAATATTCAATCTTCAAAGTGAATATTGACGTTGAAATGTTTAGGTCCCCTACACCACAATCAAGATAACCCTTCTCGCGTTAGTTTTTAAAGTTTTTAGCACATTTCCTTTAAGCTGCCTACTTCGGAAAATGTACAAAACTTTGTGTTTACACGTCATAAAGGCCAATCGATATCATGCAGGGCGACCTGGTGGTCTAGGGGTAAGGTGTCAGACTTCTGTGCTGGGGGTCCGGGGTTCAATCCTCGGTCCCGGCACAGATTTATCTGATTGCCAAACCCTTCCTTCATCTATGACCAGACGTGTATTAATCACAACTTGTGAATGTGTGGAGTGCCAGGCCTCCACCGTGGTTCGGATCCCTCGTTAAACTGAAGGTCCTCCATTTCATCTCACAATCACCCTACCATTACACATTAGCATAAGTGCGTATAACCCGAACGGGTAGTAAGACGCGGTGATAATAATAATAATAATAATAATAATAATAATAATAATAATAATAATAATAATAATAATATCATGCGCGCAGATATGTATACAACCAACAAGATTAGATATGTTAAAACACGATTGGCGTCTTTACATTGTCATAATAAATAGGAGTCCCCTCATGTAGAAAAAAAAAAGTCACACAATTACTGTACGTTGTGTCCATTTTGGGACGCACTACGCCTGGCCAAGATAATGGATAGAGCTGGGGTCGAAGGAGGTACGAGAACAGGTCAGTGTTTCACCAGTTTTTACGGCAAAACAAATCAAATATTGATCCAGTAAAAACATAGACTTTAAATTTCTACATATCGTGATATCAACAATTCTTAAATATATGTCGTGAGTATAGCGGCAACAGACGACAAACTTTTTAAATGAAGATAAAAAGTTGTCATTTAATTTCTAGGTCATCCTTGAAAGATATTCAACAACTGTCGAGGTCACCAACTGTATAAAATTAAACTTTTTGTGTTTCTATTGGAGGAGAAATATTTCGACGAAAATAATATTCTGCGATAAGAACTGCAAAAAATACTGAACTTATCTCGCAAACTCCACCTTGGCACCTTAATTCTACCTTGGCGCTTGTATATGAGCCTTGCCAATGACCGTTTTGGACTGGAAGACAAGCTACTCTTCTGAACTGTTACTCGATGAGTCAAAATATCACTTTCAACATTTCTCCTGGTCTTCCTGACGGTAGCCGGTGAGTTTACCGAATAGCAATTTTTGAAAATCAATTTTTCAAAATTCAACTATTCAAATTTTAAATTTTCGAAATAATTTTTTCGGAAAGAAATTTTTCGAAATGCAGTTTTTTGAAAACCAATTTTTCGATCTAGAAATTCTTTGAACGAGAAGTTTTTCGAAAACTTCTTTTTCGAAAATGAATTCACCTCAAACCTGTTTTTCAAAATAAATGTTTCAAAAAGGAGGTTTTTGAAAATAAATTTTTCGAACGATAAGTTCGAGGTATAATAAAATTCTAGCCTAGGTTAGGTTAGGTTAGGGGTAATCCTTCCAATGGGGGAGGGGGGGTGAAGGTAGGGGTACGTGATTTCAAGCTTCCGGAAAACTCGCAGTTCGCTAAATTGATTTTCCGAAAACAAAAATATTTGCAATTCGCAAAATTGATTCTTCAAAAAATTGATTGTTCGAAAAATTCACTCTCGATTATTTGACTGTCGAACAATTGATATTTGGTAAATTAACTTCGGGAAATTGATTTTCGAAAAATGTGGTTTCGACAAACATATCGTTCGGAAAATTGATGATTAGAAAAATTGATTTTCGACAAAATTACTTTCGATGATTTTGTATTCGATGAATTGATTTCGATAAATTGATTTTCGAATAACTTGTTTTCGAAAAATTTACCCAGACCCCTTCCTGACTGGCTGTCTCAAACTCAACCCCGTCCAAACACCGCTACCTATCGTGTCTGTCCGTGTCGCCATCTTTTGGTATAAGCGCGTAGCTCTGCTTCGCAATGGAGGCGCTAGATGGCACTGGCGTCAAGCTCCAGAACTTCTGATCCTTCCCGAAGTTCTGTGCGTCCGTCAAATTCTCCGGTAACTTCTGGTTTAGGGTTTCCGGTAAGAACGTTGCGGAAATGGCGGCCAACGTCGTCAGGAGGCCGATGATGATGTACGGGTACCTGGTGTCCACGGCGGAACCCTTGAATAAGCAGGACAAGTTCCCTTTTCATCATCGTCATCATCGTCATCATCATCATCATCATCATAGTCGTCGTCGTCGTCAGTTAGTTATAACTGACAAACGTTCAGAATTATAACATCCTATGCCGGAAATGAAATTTACCGCCCAATTTACTTTGAATAAATTAAATACTCTAAGATTATTATTTGACCAAATTTGATGGTAGAATGGAATAAAGCATCACTATCGCAATACACACAACTGTCGATGAGGGTAAGATCGGAGTTTGAATCCCGGGTGAATGCATTGAGTGAAGTTTTTTTCCAAATGGTTTTTCAGCCTCCCTCCACGCAAATGCTGATGTACTTCATCTTAATTCAACCTTATTTAATCTTAATACATTAGCTTAATAAAGACATATACTTATGACCCGATTGGTGTTAAAAATTAGGAAAAAGTAGGCTACCTATTGTAAAAAATTAGACTATGTGAGGTCCCAGTATGGAAATGTTACCAGCTAGACTATGTGAGGTCCCAGTATGGAAATGTTACCAGGTAGACTATGTGAGGTCCCAGTATAGAAATGTTACCAGGTAGACTATGTGAGGTCCCAGTATGGAAATGTTACCAGGTATACGATGTAAGGTCCCAGCATACCGATGCCGCTGGAAGCCAGGGACCCCAAAGATGTCCCCGTCTGTCTCACGGAGGTGGGGTAGGTCTCCATAGCCTGCAGGAACACCACGTAATACGGGACAGTGATGCACATCTTAGTCACTGCCAGGGTGAGGAATGTCACCCACTGCAAACTGGGATCTGTAGAATTAAAACTACCTTTCATCTAATGAACAGACAATTGTTAAAAATAAAGGAGCATTCTATTTCCATTAATCTCAGTTTTCTAGACTGGAGCCGCTACTTTCTCATACAAGTAGCTCCTCATTTGTCCTCGCGAGGCTGAGTTGACCCCGTTACAGAGTCACTGCTTCACAGAATAGTATGTAAATGCCAGGTATTGAACTCAAGACCTTTGGATCTGTAGCCAAGAACTCTGACCACAAGACCATGGATGCGGTAAGGCAATTGTTAAAGAGGCTTTGTTTAAAAGCACGTTTTTTTTACTGCTGATCACAAATTATATCTTTTCGTCTGGAAGGTTTCCCACGTTAAATAATTTGAGAAACACAGCTTTTATCTTTTATCGGGAGGAAAATGTGAATGAACGCTTATAATTGAATGTCAGCCTGAGAATATTTTGTTTCAACCAACAGAAAACGGAGATATTATCGATATAAGTGTAGTATTCTCCTTTAATCTGAGTATATTTCCTAACCAATACAATTAGGTAATAATCAATGTCGCCTATATGTTTGTATACACGATGCCTCGGAAGATATTTGGTCCAAAAAGGGATGGAGCTATTTAGGAATTGAGGAGTTATATAATGAGGAGTTACATACCATGTACTCATCACAAAACATTGCTAGGCTAATAAAATTTCACAGATTTTGGTGGGCAGGACATGCAGTGTCGAATGGAATAATCTAGAACCATGCTCAGGGTATTTATTGGCAAACCTAATTGGATTAGACCATTGGGAAGACCTAGACACAGATGATAGGGTAACATTAGAATGGACATGAAAAAGATAGGATGTAATGAAGTGAACTGAATAGAACTAGCTCAAGATAGGGATAGGTGGCGTACTTTTGCAAGTGCAGCAATGAACTTTCGAGTTCCTGATGCCATAGCGTAAGGAGTATGTAAGTATGACCTAAGTTATATAGTTTTTTTTTCTGTTTGATTACATATTGCGATTTTAATTCTTCCAAGTAGTATACATACTATCATGACATGTGCAAACAAATACTTTAGTTAATTACCAACCATATTAATCCAGTCGTGCCAAACACCCAGAGGATCTACCGACAGGCTTAAATCGTATATTATCTATTGCACACATTAGCTCATACCACCAACCGACCGGTGTGGGCACAGTTCAAACTTTACACTGTTACCCCTGGACAGCGAGGGAATTACTTCTTCATAAAGAGAATAATTTTAAAACGCTTTATTGCTTCAATAATCAGCATAGGTTTTACTCAATTGAAATCTAAACTTATTCGCCTATTTGTTCATATCCACATGAAAGGTAAGCTCCATTTATTCTGAAAGCCAGTAGTCTTACTGGGAATGATTACACTATGGTCCTATATTATAAGCTACACCATAGTGGAACCAAACAAGGTATCCTCGGTACCTTTCAGGAAAACTGAGGGTTTCTCAATTGCTTTGGACATGTTAAGACTTCATTTCGAAACCGACAGGAATGTGAACCAAAGAGGGATTGGACATCATCTGTAGCACAATGCCTCAGAGCTATAGATTACCGAACCAAAGGCTTGGGGTTTAGCGAGTAACCAGGCGGCGTTGTTGGCTAACCCAACAAGAACACGCTTTGGGTGTTTAATCAGCCATATCGGGAAGAATGTGACATAAGGGTTTGAAAGGCAGTCACTTACGCCTGAATAGTGAAAATACGTGTTCCTAAAAAAAAAGTTACATCTCGCTATAGTGAAATGACGGACCATCCTTTGAGAGGTAATGAAGACAGGGAGTCCTCACCTCTCGTTGTGGCAGCCATGAGGAGGAAGCCCACCGTGGCTATCATGAAGCTGATCGCTGGAGGCCATCTCCTGCCGAATCTGTCGCTAATCCAACGTCCCGCGACGTAACCGGGCAGTTCTGACGCCGACTGCCACACGTAGTTAAGGAAAGGATTGCCGGACATGTTAACCACGTTCAGCATGAGCGTGAAGACCGTCAGTGAACTGATGGACCTGTGTGAACGGAGTTTGTCTCTTACAGACTGGACCCTGAAAACTGCTAAGGCATTCCATTGGCAGACATGACCCTAAAAATTCATCAGGGGTTCCGCCACGTTGTCATATTTTCTCGATTAGTACAGTATGTATGGGAGAGAGGGACTTTTGAATACAAATAAATAGCAGAGAAGACTAATTAACAGAGCTGATAAACATTTGCTTGAGATAATATGCTTTTAGTCTCCAAGGGAACATCTTAGGGAAATAATTACAAAATTGGCCCTATGAAGCTAATAACTAAGTGATAAGACGAGGCTTAACACTAATATATTAAAATTATTTTAGACACCGCCTGGGATGTACACAGTGTCCCTATATGACTTGGACCAATGGTTGAACCCCGCAGACCACTCATCAGACCAGCATCAGACTCACCAACAGATGATGCTGGGATGTACACAGTGTCCCTATATGACTTGGACCAATGGTTGAACCCCGCAGACCACTCGTCAGACCAGTATCAGACTCACCAACAGGTGATGCTGGGATGGACACAGTGTCCCTATATGACTCGGACCAATGGTTGAACCCCGCAGACCACTCGTCAGACCAGTATCAGACTCACCAACAGGTGATGCTGGGATGTACACAGTGTCCCTATATGACTCGGACCAACGGTTGAACCCCGCAGACCACTCATCAGACCACCATCAGACTCACCAACGGGTGATGCTGGGATGTACACAGTGTCTCTATATGACTCGGACCAATGGTTGAACCCCGCAGACCACTCATCAGACCAGCATCAGACTCACCAACAGGTGATGCTGGGATGGACACAGTGTCCCTATATGACTCGGACCAACGGTTGAACCCCGCAGACCACTCATCAGACCAGCATCAGACTCACCAACAGATGATGAATGAGCACCGTGTTTCTGGCAAGTCTCCAACTCGACACCAGACTGGCGACACCGTACGTTTTCTCCTGTTTTTCCGTGAACATATTCAGGTTGTCCTCGACTAGATTCTCCTGCATCGGCTTGCCGTTGACTCTACCTATATAGCAGATGACTTTGGCGGCTTCCTTGTTCCTACCTTTGGCAGCGAGCCATCGGGGTGACTCGATAAACATCCTGAGGGAAGAAACGAGATAACATATTTTTGTTATCGCGATAAAAGGCTCAATACTTGAATGGAGCTGAGATATGGACCCTCAGAGTGAAGGAGAATAAATATTTGGAAATATTTTAGATTTGGTTCTGGAGAAGAGTGGAGAGGATTCAGTGGACAGGTAGGGTGAACAATGAAGAAGTTATGAGAAGAGAACCATTCTGGAGATGATTCTTCGCAGAAAGGGCAACTTTATGGGCCACATTATTAGAAGAAATGGCTAACTGAGTGACGTCATAGAAGGCAAGGGGGAAGGAGAAGGGGACCAGGAAGATCACGAATGCAAAAGATGGATGACCTCAAACAAGAAAGGAAGATGCACTTTCAGACTCTAAAAGAGGAAATTTCTGATAGGACTTGCTTGAGGACTCAATTTGGAGAAGGAAATTGACCGGGTTTTATAAAAAAAAAGGTACGATTCTTGAAGAATGGCGATGCTTTACATTTTAGCCTAAGATTCTTGAGAATATTATGTATAACAAATAATTACATTGGTATATTTCAGTCAACCTTAACTAGAGTGTTTTAGAATTAATTACTTTAGTATTAATTATTATTTTAATTAGTACGTCAAATTCAGGTGAAGAATGAATCTGGCGGGCATGGGACGAATCCTGTATAGCTCAGTGGTTACAGCATTGGCGTGGTAAGCCAGAGGTCCCGGGTTTGATTTCCATGTCCAGGTGTCATTTTTCAAGTTACATGATTAAAGGGTTACAGACAAATCACCCAGGAAATAAATACTCTTAAATTTATGGGTTAAGAAGTTGAGCGAGCAATCCATAGTGTGGAAAGCGCTTCCAGTATCGCAAGATAGGAATCTAAACCCTGACCCAACAGTCAATAGTGACCAAATACAGTGTGAGTCCAACGCATCTGACCATTTAAATAACGGCGAAATCTTGTTTCTTACCGAACTCGTCTGAGTAAATTGCCAGAGGCGTTCCTATTCGGCTTCTGAAGACTGTACACGACAGAAAATTGATCCTCTGGTTGCCTAAATGAGGGGTTGTGTATGTAAGTGCTCACTTGGGGGTCAAGAAGAAGATCGCGCACGGTAAGCTGGTCAGGAGGAGGTAGGTGACCCAATCTCTTGTCGCCCACGCTATCAGGGGGGCAAGGCAGGCGCCCAGAGTCAAACCTACGCACTGCGTCATGGCGATGTGGGCCCTCTTCTTGCTCGACGAGATCTCCATGCCTACAATAACAGATTGGAAGATCGTCTTGACAATCTGTGGAACATTTCACCCCATCACAATACAGACTTAAACGTTCGCCGAAAAACAAGAGCAGAACAGAAACGGGGTCACGTGATGAGCTTTAAACCAATCACATGATTTCAACCTCACCGGCATTGTCTGTTCGGCGTGATTTGAAATAACTTCAGCCTTAATCTGCTTTGGTGACCGCATGGTCTAAGGCGTAAATATCGTGATAGACAAGACTGCCGATGATGGAGAGATCAGAGTTCGAATCCCGTTACACTCCAATGAATACCAACACGAAAGTTGCAAATCATTGTAATTACTGGAGTGTCCGTATGAAAGGGACCACAATTCAATTGATTTAAATTGGTCCAAAAAAAAAAATGACACCTGGAAACACGAATCAAACCTGGGATCTTTGGCTTAGCACGCCAATTCTCTAACCACTGAGCTATCCAGGATTCATCCTGCGCTCTGGGCCATTCTTCAGCCATAGTTCACATAAACTAAATGCTCCGTGCCCAAGTGTCATTTTTCAACTGATTACAATTGATGTTCAATCCAAGGTAACTCCTACCTACTATGGCTGGGGGAGTGAAGACCGCGGAAGCTGTGCTAGTACCAAACACGATGGTCGCCAGAAACAAAGGGTAGTTCCACGAGGTGAAGATTGACATACATCTTCCAACAACGATTATCAAGGTCGACAGGAAGAAGACCGGCCGACGACCTATCCTGGATTAACAAACGGTTCTAGTTTTATTATTTGAATGTTGTGATGCTTTATTTACTAACCATGTTTCCACCAGCTTGTCAACAGACGGGAGCTTCAGTTTTAACCTCAGCTGCTCTCATCATATCTTTGGTCATCCGAGGCTAATATTTCACAGTTTCTTTTAGTAATCAGTTTAGAGTGGACCAGGCTACTAGCTTTGATCGTGCCCACAGTGAGATATCTAAGAAATGTATGTGGAAAAACTTGTATGGACAGAGTCGGTGATGAATGGGTGCTGATGGAGTGTGGTTTGAAAGTTAATCTAACGGGTCAATGTGAAAGAAACGTCTTACGTTGGTTTGGACATGTTGAGAGGATGTTGGAGTACATGAGATATTAGAGGAAGCAAGACTGAGATGGTATGGGCATGTAATGAGGATGTTGGAGTACATGAGATAAGTAGAGGAAGCAAGGGTGAGATGGTGTGGACATGTAATGAGGATGTTGGAGTACTTGAGATAGTAGAGGGAGCAAGACTGAGATGGTATGGTCATGTAATGAGGATGTTGGAGTACATGAGATATTAGAGGAAGCAAGACTGAGATGGTGTGGACATGTGATGAGGATGTTGGAGTACATGAGATAGTAGAGGAAGCAAGACTGAGATGGTATGGTCATGTAATGAGGATGGAGAAGGAGAGGCTGGCAGAGAAAAGGATGGAAATTAAGTATGGAGGAAAAAACCCGCAAGGGAGGCCAAGAAAGAGATGTGAGGAGCAGATAACGTAAAGTGTGCAAGTGAGAGGAGAGTGATTGAAGCAATTAAAGGTATGAAAGATGGTGAAAGGGTGGAGTAAGATGGAGGCATTTTACTAATCTGACCCGGCCACAGGCTGGAAACAGTTGACGATAATATTGATGATGATGATGATGATGATGATGCAGTGACTAAACATAAGCAGAGTAGTGGTAATAAATCTATTGTCAATATACACTTTAGCGACGTAGAGTTTTAGAGCGGCTACATAGCGCTAACAATGCTAACGATACACATCTATCAATAGTTTCACTAGTAGCTTCCCTAAAACTTTTGAGCAGGATTTTTCCAATAAAGAATCGTTCTTTGTTGCAATGACGTACATCTTTGGCGGCAGTCTGATGTGTACTTGATTGTGGGGTCACATGATTACGTGCGATTGTTGTGGGGGACAGTAATATTGAAACTTGTTATCTCAAGAAGTGCTATTTTTAATCGCAAACCTCTTAGACAATACATTTCTTTAACTCCTATTGTCGTTTGGCGGAATGTTATTTGGTTGGTCCTCCACCGTTTTATAAGTTAAAATAAAAAGACTTTTGTTTTAACGGTATTTAATTGCCACCATATTTAACTACAGTATTATTGTACACGAGTTGTTTTTTTCTGATCTGGGAGTTAAAATGATTCGAATTTCGCATTGATTAGTGTGATTTTTCATAATCTCTTCCCATTAATTCAGTTACTTTTCATTTTGCTTATACTCCTTACCTTTATAAAGTTAAATGAAGTGAATAACACTGATGTTAACTTAAATATATTACATCAAGATGAAACATATTACAACGTAAACCATTCGCAATAATGTCCCCTCTTTGAAAACTTTAGTTGTCATTATTGCGGCCTTTGAAAACTTTCATTGTAACTATTACAATCTTTAAAAACTTTCGTTGTAATTATAAAAATCTTTGAAAACTTTCGTTGTAATTATTGAACTATTTGAAAACTTTCGTTGTGATTATTACAATCTTTGAAAACTTTCGTTGTGATTATTACAATCCTTGAAAACTTTCGTTGTAATTATTACATTCTTTGAAAACTTTCGCTGTAATTATTGAAATCTTTGAAAACTTTCGTTGTAATTATTGAAATATTTGAAAACTTTCGCTGTAATTATTGAAATCTTTGAAAACTTTCGTTGTAATTATAGAAATATTTGAAAACTTTCGCTGTAATTATTAAAATCTTTGAAAACTTTCGTTGTAATTATTGAAATATTTGAAAACTTTCGTTGTAATTATTGAAATATTTGAAAACTTTCGTTGTAATTATTGTAATCTTTGTGAGTTTTAGACTATTACTGTTAAGTCGATTCAAGGTTTTACACTAATTTTTCTTACAAGCGCACGTGATTAATCTTTTACGTAGAGATTTCGAATAATGTTTACGTACACCATCTTTACAATGCGGCTATTCAACAATAAATATTTGATTAATTATCAAGCAGTAGCTAAGAGTAATAAAAAAAATTATACTGTAAATATAGTCAATTTGTTGGATTTTATTTAATTGTTTGTGTTTAAAACTAACATTTTAATCGAAAACAAACAAACTATAATCTGTCTAAAGATTTATCAAGACGTATAAAAAGAAATAGCAAATATACAATATTTTCACGTCTTAAAATAATGATACCTATGTGATAAAACCAGTAGCTCAAGATTCCATTTCAGCCTGTATAGTCTGATCGATTTAAAAATAAAGCACATCTTTGGCTGAATTTTCCAAATACAGTCATACTAGCATAGTCTGATAGTTACTAGATCTACTTTCACGTAATACTACGCCAAGTGAGGTGTTATACTATTGTGATAGTTAATAACAATATTATAAAACTATTAATTTAATAGCCCTATAATGTTATCGGTTTTGGCCGGAAAAATAAGTGGTTTTTTTTTGTTGGTAAAAATCTTTCTTTATGAAAATTGGGCTGTAACAAAGATGGGGATGGGGTGGGGGGTTAATATTATCACACGTAACTCACGGCTCAGCTGTCAAGAGATTTAAATAGTTGTATTTTTCATTTGAAAGCATTGCGTGAGAAGATTATTTATGATTACCTTTAGCGAAAATTTGATCGTGACAGTTCGAATTTATCAAGAGTGATCACAATCGTTATCTGAAGTAATAACCGTCACATGGTTTTAACTTACCTATCCAACAGTTCAATCATATTTAACAACCAGTACCTGGCTTTTCTTTTCTTCCGAGAAACAGAAAAAAAAATCTCATTTTATTTATTTAGATCCAATTTTTAATTAATTAAAAGAAAATTTATTCAAAAATTTAAGATTCAAGTTTTAAAGTGTACATGTTAGTGTACAGGGGCTACTAATTTTAATGATTTCAGTCCTTTACATGCGATAGATAGCATGCAACGCTCATAGACACACACACACACTTTTTTTTAAATTTTATTAATGTATATATATATTTAGAACAGTGTCTTACTACCCGATCGGGATATACGCTTATTTACTAACTGCGCTCATGGTTTTAAATACTAGAAAGGTTATATTCAGAGGAAATGTACCCACATTTGCGTATAGGGAGTATGGAAAACCTGTTTGAAAGTACACCCGGCCGAGATTCGAACCTTGATATCCTCATAATCGGCAGTCTAGTTTAATAGGAGGGTAGCGCGTCAGACCACGCGGACACCGAAGCGGGTTTTATTAATTTAGACCCGCCTCGGTGGCGTAGTTGGCTAACGCGCTAGTCGTGTTGAGCTCGACTGCCGAGGAAGGGGAGATCGAGGTTCGAATCTCGGTCGGGTGAAATGAGAGTGGTTTTTCCTAAATGGTTTTCCATTCTACCTCCACGCAAATGCGGGTTCACTTCCTCTATATTCAACCTTCCCAATTCCTAACCTATTAGCGTAAATAGTACTTAAGCGTACAACCCGAACGGGTAGTAAGACGCGGTGCTAAATAAATAAATAAAATAAATAAATATTAATATAGATTGAATACTTACAGTATATAAAGTAGATACTGCATATTCATACAGTACCTTCGGTGCCTAGGCGACCTAACGGGACCATCTTAATTAACGGACCGATAGTATACAAATAAAGGCGTCTGTCTCATCTTTATTATTAGGGTCTATTATTATTATCACCGCGTCTTACTACCCGTTCGGGTTGTACGCACTTACGCTAATGTGTAATGGTAGGGTGATTGTGAGATGAAATGGAGGACCTACAGTTTAACGTGGGATCCGAACCACGGTGGAGGCCTGGCATTCCAACACATTCACAAGTTGTGATTAATACACGTCTTGTCAGAGGTGAAGGAAGGGTTTGG
>CABFWO010000551.1:121121-181508 GCA_902155825.1 Timema genevievae
TTGTCAGTGTAGATATGAACCAAAGTGAACCAGTATCCCAGAGCAACACGTGTTCAGACTCACACGTCTCCTCGTCCCTACTATTGTCAGTGTAGATATGAACCAAAGTGAACCAGTATCCCAGAGCAACACGTGTTCAGACTCACACGTCTCCTCGTCCCTACTCTTGTCAGTGTAGATATGAACCAAAGTGAACCAGTATTCCAGAGCAACACGTGTTCAGACTCACACGTCTCCGAGGTTCCCGAACACGAATGTGCCCACCATGTCCCCTACTCGGCTGAAGACGAAACTATGCGCCACGTTCAGCTGTCGGTCACACACCCAGTTCTCTTGGGACGTGGCGGTGGTGGCGTACCACGTCTGGTCGTATTCCCAGCCGTGGCGGCAACCTGGAATAACACAGGGTTGTCCCAAACCCGGGTCAGGGGTTCGGCCAGACTGACAAGCGCGTGATCAGCAGATAGCTCTCGATAGTTGTTGACGAGGAGGCTCCGACTCTTGGCTCAGTGAACTGAGGGGGGTTTTAACAAGTGATTTATTGTTGTGGTTTTCTCATCCTCTCTCCACGCTAATGGTGATTCTTATTTGTAAAGGCCTACTTTGATAATATTGAAGTATTTTAACATATCAGTTTTACACCTATATACACATATCAGTTTTACACACACACACACACACACACACACACACACACACACATATATATATATACATATATATATCGATGCAAGGTCTTACATTATTTTTTCTTACAAGCGCACGTGATTAATCTTTTACGTAGAGATTTCGAATAAAGTGTACGTACACCATCTTTACAACGCGGGTATTCAACAATAAATATTTGATTGATTATCAAGCAGTAGTAATACAAAAAAATTATACTGTAAATATAGTCAATTTGTTGGATTTTATTTATATACTTATATATAGATGTATGTAAAACTATGTATATATATATATATATGGATGATCTCACCAATTAAATTAGGCCGTTAGTAGCAAGTGTGCTAAACCTATCGATAATAATAAAAATGTCAAAATGAGAAGTTTTCCTAGCATTCAATGAACAATAATATTGTCTAGCGCCTGTAAACTAGACTGTACCGGCTCGAGCGCGCGCGCTTTAAAAATAGAACCAGTTCTATCTTTCAAGCGTGCGCGCTCCAGTCTGGCCACCTCTCATTACAACCAATCAATATGTTCTATTTTATATTTTAGCCGCTCACTCGCCCAGTCTGGCCGTCCCATCTTTTCAGTGCGCTTTAGCAAACAAGATAAACAAGCTGATGAGATTTTTTAAAAAAAATAATATTATTTACCCATCAATCAAAATGAAGCTACAATGTAATAATGTAAACCACATTTCCTGCTCACTTTATAACATACAAATCTCACCACATTATATTCGTGTGTCTGTAACATAAAGAAAATAATGTTACATTATGATTATTATTAGGTGTTCTGTCTTACGACAGGTCCATTACTTTTTTCAGTGAACTTAGACCGCTAGTGCGCCTTGTCCTCTGCCTCCTCCTTCAACTCCCAGAATAGTTTTCTTCTTTCCTTCAAGTCATCTATTATTTGAATCCTCCTTCTTCCTAAACTCCTCTTTCCCTCAACCTTTCCTTCCATGACATTATGATATTCTAACATATTGTTAAATATCTCTCGAAACTAATTCATCATTCAGAGGATATAGTTAAGACAAAGCACACAACTTTTATTTAAAAATAAATATAATTCAATTTTGCATCAAATGATATCGCTACATTCATCAGTCCCAGAGAAATAAACTAATGTACAATCCTAATTGCCCGAGAAGATGTTTCTTAAATGAGATGTTTGTTCTCTGGTTGATCCAAGTCTCGTCTCTCAGCTCTGGTCCCTGGTAGTGATACTCCTGGCAAACAGTGATACGAGGTTCTTACCTACCACCTCCAAGTCGCGCTGTCCCCACATGTCGGAGTTGTTCACAGGTGTGGGTATGTTAAACATCTGACACTTGCTGTAGCCTTCCACAGAATCCGCCCCACCGTCCATCCTGCAATATGGCCACAATATGGGGTTATTCCTGTCTAGAACGTGACCTATGTCTAAACTAATAGGTAACACGCTAACGGTGACCTGGTGGTCTTGGGGTAAGGTGTCAGACTTCTGTGCTGGGGGTCCGGGGTTCAATCCTAGGTACCGGCACAGATTTATCTGATTGCCAAACCCTTCCTTCACCTCTAACAAGACGTGTATTAATCACAACTGGTGAATGTGTGGAATGCCAGGCCTCCACCGTGGTTCGGATCCCATGTTAAACTGTAGGTCCTCCATTTCATTCCACAATCACACCACCATTACATACTAGCCAAAGTGTGTGTAACCCGAATAACCTGAACGGGTAGTAAGACGCGGTACTAATAATAATAAAAAAGCTTACCTTACTTGGTCCCACTATGATGTGTTATTATTATTGTTAGTATTAGCACCGCGTCTTACTACCCGTTCGTGTTATACGCACTTACGCTAATGTGTAATGGTAGGGTGATTGTGAGATGAAATGGAGGACCTACAGTTTAACGTGGGATCCGAACCACGGTGGAGGCCTGGCATTCCAACACATTCACAAGTTGTGATTAATACACGTCTTGTTAGAGGTGAAGGAAGGGTTTGGGCAATCAGATAAATCTGTGCCGGGACCGAGGATTGAACCCTGTAACCCCAGACCGAAGTCCGACACCTTACTCCCCAAACCGCCAGGTCACCCTCTACGGTGTAGCTTATAAGATAGAACCATAGTGTAAGCAGTCAAGGCGAGACTGCTACCTCCCCTCTCCCCGATATTGAAACTACTATCCTCAACCTTACCCCTTTATTAAACTCTTATTAGCACATGTGCTAAAAATTACACGCTAAAAACATATATGATACATTGACTCATGCTTGCGAGTAAACTATTATTATATTACATGTGCTATTATTTTATTAGTTTTAGTTAACGCTTTTTGCTGACGTCATTGCTTCATAAACATTTCGACATGCTACTGACCAATATCCTATCTAATAAAGATGGAATATGACATTTTGTAGGGCTGGAAAAAAACTGTACTCTCACATACTGCCAAACATTATTTTACTATTTATATATATGTATTCTCGTTTTTGATTCACACTGATAACATTTGTACAAAATAATTACTGTTGGATTAAGATTATAGAGTTCCCGGCTACAGGTCCAGAGGTCCCGGGTTAGATATCCAGTGCTTACAGATGGAACGGGGGGTCAACTCAGCCGTGAGGACAACATATGGGAAGATACTCGAATGCAAAAGTAGCGGCTCCAGTCTAAAAAACTGAGACTAACTGTTGGAGGGTTTATTATACTGACCACATGATGCATTATATTCTCAGAAGTGAACATTATCTTCGTCAACAGTTGACGGCAGATAGGTCGGTATGGTTCGATTGACGCCATAGAGTTTTATTATAAAACCATTATAGTAACAAAGATATAAAACAAGGACATACTCTAATGTGCAATTTATTATAATATTATGTTTGCTAAAATTAAGTAGCTAATAGTATGAATACAGCAAAATATTACCATATCAATGGTTTCTGGTCAAAAAACCTACTTTTAGCCTAAATAAATTGTATTTTAAACATATTATAATACTATGGAATATCTTAATAAACAAAAAATAAAATAAAATAATTCAAAAATGAATGATTTCTTGTTTTTAAAGGTCACCTTGGTATTGTGGCAGCCTTCCATTGTTCCAGCGACATGTTGGTTTGTTCTCTTCCCGGTAGATAGCACCAGTGGTCGGGCACCGCAAGCACTAACACAAGGTTCATATACGGCATGGCTACCAGGACTACATAGACCAGGTTGTACAACAAATTGAACCTACGTTGGAACTTTCCGTCAAGGTCGACTTGATCCATCAACTCGTCAAAATTAGAAGCGTGAAGTTTCTTCCCGATGTACAGCTCTTGCTTCTTCTTTGTTGTCGCCATTGTGATTTCGTTGAATGTTAGCTATCAAACTATTCGTCAGTTTGGATTAAAAATCTTTCAGGTTAAAAAGTGTGTACATCAGATAACTAGTTAACTTTATCCATAAGTTAAAAAATAGCACGTTTATTCATTTGTTAACTATAATAACGTTCAAGAAAATCAAGGGCTTTATGATAAAAAAGGTATCAAATTAAGGTACGTACCTATTTGATAAATATTTCCTACAAGTAGCTGTAGGTACAATAATAATTGCTCTGGAGGTACGTACACGACAGACATGCAACGAGTAATAACATTTCTTTCTCTAGTAAACGTTTTTCAAATCACAATAAATCACTCACTGATAAGTAATCTGATTCATCAAGTGAAGAGAGATTGTATTGTTTATTTAAGAAAGTAAAGATTTATTTGATATATCATTTAAGATACGAGTATTTAAGGTCATGAACAAATAGATAGCATGGGTGACATGTCTGAAATAATGTATGTAGATGTTTGAATTTACAGTATTAAGTAGCCTATATCTTATGTATATTAGTATATCAGGGAAGAGAGATAGCCCCCTCCCTTTTCCCACCTCTCTCTCTCTCTCTCTCTCTCTCTCTCTCTCTATATATATATATATATATATAATGTTCTAGCATAGGAGAATTTAACACCCTAATTTATGGAGTAAATATGAGAAATGTGATTTGAAGAAATGTACCCACATTAGCGTGTAGATTGGAAGAGAGAGCCACAGTGATCAATCACATGCTGAAAACCGCAACATAGGATATATTATTATTATTATTATTATTAGGTGTTCTTTCTTTCGACAGTGTTTTACAGATTCAGTCCTTCAGCATGTCCTATTAGCACTTTCCTTACCTTCCTTTTTTACCTCCTGAAACTTCACCTGTTTCCTTGTTTGAGGTCATCCATTAATTGTCTTCCTTCCTTCTACCTTTACTTCTATGACGTCACTCAACGAGACATTTCTTCTCATAATGCGACCCATCAAGTTGGCCTTCATGCAATCACCAGCAGAATTATTGTTATCTTTTAATTTACTCTTCTTGGAACTTCGACCTCTCTTTATTTGATATTGAAATCTTTGACGCAATTTGGTTGTATTACCGTTATAGTAATCATATTAATTGATAAACAAGTGTAATTTGGATTGTTTGTGGCACTCTGCCGCGATTCTTTCTTTGCTGTTACAGTGTGAAGTTATGGCCACCATTACCAATTAAAGGAGAGGAAAAAGTATCAACATTCTGTGTCAGGTTAAATAGTCAACATATTATAGTTGTTAGCTTACGGTTATAAGCCGCATATAAATATTATGTTCTATTTTAAAACGACACCTGGAAACGGGAATCGAAGCCGGGACTTTTGGTTTAGTACGTCAATGCTCCAACCACTGAGCAATCCAGGAGTCGTCCTATTGTCCAGGGTCATTATTCACTCATATTTTAAGGATGAGTCTGTGAGGGACGTGTGATAATTGTCAGCTACATATGAGCTATCAATTAAGATGACGAGCTATCAGATAACGCAGCCAACTTCGACTCGGGAGGGATTTATGTTGTCAAGAGTACAGTGACAAGTGTATGAATGCGCATTTAATGATGGATTAAATATACAAGCTATTATAGCTGTCCATTACGGTTATAGTCGCATATAAATATTACATTATATGTCTAGACAGCAAGGTAATTAATACAACACTAAGGCCATTTTATTGTTTTACTTGTTTTGCATCCAACCTTGATTTCAGAGCTAGTTCAGCTGTGAGTTTGAACCCCAGTATTTGTACGAAGATAAGGAAATAAAATATTGTTCGTACTGGCTAGTACAGGCTTAAGGGGGTCGCCTGGAGCAATTAGTCGCGTTGCAGGCGTCGGGAAATCACGTGTTATTATCTGTCACAAGTGTTTTGCCGTCTCAAAATATTTGTCACGCCAAAATGGAAGTGAAATGAGATAAAACATGTTTCTGTGGGATTAAAAACCTTACTTGATAAGTTTTATAGTTAAAAAAACACATCAAAAGGGGTGATTAGCTTATTTTTAAGGACATCTTACGAAAAATATTGCTGTACTGAGTTCACAGTAAATGGTCAGAAAGCTAGATCTAAGCTTTCCTCCAACATTATATATATATATATTAAGCAGAGTCCCAACAGAACATTCTCAAATAATTTATATTTATTTGTGTGGTTTTGAAACTTCAGAGCAACCATTCTCATAATAAATACAGCATTGTGAGGATATTAACCTTCAAATAGGTAGGTGCCCTTACGTTACGTAATCTAAGGAAACAGATTGAGGAGGGTGAACTCATGAAAAGAAGTGAAATGTTCCTAATTTGATGTTGAAATTCCACCATTGGAGCAGTTTCTGGACCAAGAGTCAGACACACTATCCGCGCGTCCGTCCCTTGCCGGTGTCAAGATAACAGTACAGCGACAATAAATACGTCACATACGTCGTCATGTGTGAGATCTACAATTCGTCTTATTTGAAGCACTGTCACGTAGTCATAGACAAGAGATAAGTATAGAAACGCCACAATAATGTTGGCAAGTAAGAACCACATCGGTAGCGCTCGCGGCGTTAGTGCCGCGAACTAAGTGATTCGAAACGGGACGTTACACTTGAACACAGCGCATTTTTTATTACGGAATGTTAATTAATCAATTCTTATATCAAATTCTATCAAACATAACTAAATCCATTATTTTATAAATAAACCATGGTATAAAATTTAAAAATCTAGAAAAAAAATCTCGCTAAACTCCTTATTTAAAATAAACGACAAATTGCTAACAAAACAGTAAGGGCGAATTTAACATTGACTTCACACTTTCTTTTCCATGGACTTGACGTCCACGCGTGCGCGTCTCTCTGTGACGTCATTGCAGGCTGCTCCTAGCGATAGTGCCCCGAACTAGTTTACGGGATCAGCTAGACCTATAAGAGTGCCCACCCCATGCTCCTAGTGCAACAACTACATGGCCCCATACAGGCAGAGGGCTAGGAAGTTATTTCTATGACTGTGAGCGCCTACCACCCTCTCCCACTCCACTCTCAAACACCCCTAACAACCACTGAGGTATTTAATTACCAAAACCAGGAGCCAACCCCTGAGCTACGTTACAGACATTACCTGTAGAAATGTTTACCATACTAATTCAGTATAGAGCATACTATCCATATGGATTGACCCAGATGTGGAGGTGTACCCCCCTGGGATACATCCATCCCACCAATAACCCAAACAATTTTAATAAAAAACTTAAATCAAATGAATTACAATTAAAATCTTAATTTACATATAAAAAACAACTACCTTTAAGAAATCGCACCCCTACATAAATCCTTAGCCAAAACGGGTTTCTAAAGACAAGGCCGTAGCCAGCCAATAATTTCATTCTAAATATTAAACACTTTTTGAAGCTCTGTGAAGTTTTTTTATGGTAAAATAACCCCCAAAATGCCGAAGGATAGGAAAATTTCGAAATATTTAAAACCTCTAGAAGCTCTCTGAAGTGCTTTTTATGGTAACACAGCCCCCTAATTTTTATTTGTATTTGTATCTTAATTTTAATATTGTTTGAACCATAAATAAAGCCATATATATTTTGTTCATAAAATTTTGCGGGGGGTTTGAACCCCCAAAACCCCTCCCTGGATAAGGCCTTGTCTAAAGAGGTGTCATCATATTTAAAAGTGTTTTACGGGAGATTCAAGGTCATACAAAACATAAACAGTAAATAAACCTTTAAATGTGAACGTATTTCCTTGAAACAGTTTATTTTATAAATACTCCTTATGGGTTTGTACAATTAAATAAATAAACCTATCTTAATACAAGTATATGCTATTTTAAAATATTCTAAACTCCAAAACGAGTAGTTTAGAATACTGTAGTTTGAATTTATTTACTTATTTCCTAATATACATTATAAAGTCTGTTCAGCGTAGGAATTGTTTTCTGAAAGGCCTTTTTCCCTGCCAGAAATCTATTATATAGTAGGATTTTGGTATGAAAAAAGAGCTTTTAGAGAGTAATTCCTACCGTGAATGGAGTATACACATCTATTTACAGTATGGATGAAAAAAACAAAAGTTTGTTCATTAAACATTGTGTATGTTTGTGTATTTACAGTATGGATTAAAAAAAAAGTGTTTGGTCACTAAACACTTCTTTCTAATTATGTTCCTTATAATAAAACACTAAAGTAAATATCAGAGATCAAGAAGACATGTCTGGTTTCTCTTTGGTCTTCAAAGGAACATCGGCCTCATCAAAGGGTATATTAGACTTCTGATAGAGGGCCCAGAATTTCTGATCCTTGCCGAACACAGCAGCGTCAGCTAGTGTCTCCGGAAGCTTCTGGTTCATTGTCTCCGGCAGGAAGGAGGTAGTGATGGCTCCCAGTAGTGTCGTCAGAGCAGTGATGCCGTACGCATACCTCTTGTCCGTCGTGCTGCCCTGTGATCAGAAACAAATAATGTGAGGACACAGCAGACATTTTGTAGTTAGAAATGATTACTATAAGTAGTTCTGTAAACAGTAGACCTGTAATGATATGGAATTATACATCTCAATAATGTATTATTCACATCTATATTCAAAATTACGTTATTATAAATGCGAGCGGGTGGTAAGATTTATGTTGTTGTTAAGTTGCAAGGTATGGCGACATTTTTCTACGTCTCTGTTTGAAAAGTCAACTCAGTCTTGTAAACAGAAACGCACCTGGATGACCACACCCTTTTTTCTTTTGGGAAGTTTCGAGAAGGAAATGTCGCTAGATATACCTACTTCAAGGTACGCATCTCTTCACTTGCCTTCCTGACGAGGAGCCGTGTAGGTTGAGTCTATGACATATTAATCTATATTCTAAATTTCACGTGTCTGGAATTATCATGGATATAACTCAATAGTCGGGTTCTTATTAAAATCTACAACGTATGAGATACCTATCAAAAAACTGTTTATATACTAAAAAATAAAAACTATAAAACACCAGAACTTTTGTTTTCTAAAATAAGACATTATCCCTTTTTAATTATTATAATACAGAATAACAAACTTGAAACCAATTCAATAATTATATAAAATATCACACTAATTGTGGCGAACAAACAAATAATATATCAGGCTAGCTCTTTTATACGTCACAGACCAAGAATATTATGTCATGGTTTTATCGTTACTACAATCTTAACCTTAAATTGTCGTTGCGTCTGCCAGGGTGTTCGGCTCGAAATGTCTGTCTGCTTTTTCGTAAATAGAATTTTGAAGACTTTTTGTAAGTAATTATTAATTTTTGTCCCAACCTTATTGATATTACTTAAGTACGGCGTGCCATTAATTACCATCTGCCCCCACTATTTCCACCAATCAATGTGTCTGCCATTATTAACGTTGAACAGAAAACATCATTCCCTGTTACCACACCAAAATCCNCACCGGAAGCCGGGCAGATTCTCAAATCAATTATCAGCGATGTTAAGAGAGTATAATGACATGGAATGTTTTATTAATTGAATTACGTAATTATTTTTATCGCTGGCTCTTAGATTATCAACAATACAACTGACGAGATGTATATGACAAGACGAATACGCACAAGTAGAGAAATCGGATAGTGCTAGGGATTCGGTATCGAAAGAAAAGTATCGATACTGTACTCACTAAAAGTATCGGAAGAAAAGTATCGATAACAGTAAGTATCGGTATCGAAACACACATTCACTTTTCTGTTTCGTCTGTTTGAGGCACCTTTTAGTTGATTGAGTTCGTTGAGCTCTACAAAAGCTTATTTTGTTTAGTTGGTGATGACCATGCTCGTTGATAAAGGAAGGGGTAGTATGACTGGTCACCCGGTCAGGTATCAGGATGTATTGATAAACAAAGATAAAAGAACAGCTATGGATTATGACGAGCTAAAAGAGATTGAATGTTAGAGTTTCTTCTTGCTTGTCATGTAGAGAATTGAGAAATATTGTCATTTGTTCCTCCACACTCCAGCCTAGTAAACATTTTATCACAGAATGAGTGAAGATAACAAAAAAGTTTTTTTTCGATACCGATCCGATACCGGAGTGTGAGTACTAATATGATGAGTAAAAGTATCGGAAATAAAGTATCGAGTAAAAAAAATTACTAGTATCTAAAGGAAACTATCGATCTGGCTAGAACACTCAAAAGAGCGATTTATTCTTGTCTCGGTTCTCCTATCGACATTCTTGTGCGAATCCACAGGTTGTTTACTCACCAGAAGGATGATATAAGGCCCCAGAGTCCCCACTATGCTGGCTGCTAAGGATCCTAGGGCACAACCCGTCTGTCTGACGCACGTGGGGAAAGTCTCCATGGCTTGGAGGTAACCCGCGTACCCCGATACGGTGACTCCAAGCTTGATGAGTACTATCATGCACGTTATCACCCAGCTGAGATCAGGTCCTGGGGAAATAAAAATAAAAATATTAAATACTAGTATTATTGTGAACAGCTGAGCTCGCTCCTTCATTCAAAGAATGTAACCCGTCAACTTAAGCTTACTACCTTTCAGAGTAGACTAAGGTTACATACGCCATTCGGCTTAGTTGAAAATAACTTTACAACCAAATTTAGTAAATATGGGTCAACGCATTCAATAGTTGTCGCGGAACATATATCCGGACAGACAGACGGAGGAAATGCCAAATGGTCAGTGGCGAAGCGTGGTGATAATTTTTAGGTAAACTGAGTCATGGACGCTCATAAAGGGATACTCTTAACGATGTCGAAAATGGGATTTTTATGAAGTTATATAATACAGTATTGGCAGACGACTACTACTTCTTCTACTACTGCTACTAATAAAATCATTATTTTTAATTTATTTATCCTTTGTTATACCTTCTGTGAAATATCTCATTTTGGTCTGGCTCCTTTTCCTTTTAGATGCACTTTTCGTTCAAAAGACAAAGCCTCATTATAATTGTTTAGCAAAACGTCAACTGAACTGAAATACTCATTGTTGATGTCTACAGCGTCTCCTATTTTTTTTACGGTACATACATTAAATTCTAAAACATTACTCATATATATATTTTGAACCGAAATTTAAAACAACTCAAATAATAAAACCCAAATCACAATCCCAAAACTAAACTGATCTACACGGAAATAAACATTTGAAACATAGTCTGTATGGCCAGAATGTAACACTCACGAGTCAGGGATAGCCGGCTTACTGGTCGCCATCAGTGGCTGGGATGAACAGTTGCGCGCGCATTACCCTCCTAGCTCCCCGCAGGCCTGACTCTCCGGGTGCGTTAGGCGGAAAGGAATCAGCTTATCTTGCCAAAAGAAACTGACACATTTGCTTCGTGCGCGTTCTAAAATTTCACTATGCTTTAAAAAAAGACCATTAAAATTTCAATCTTACATTTGTTTTATGTAGAGGGATTTTTTTCTCCTTTTTTCAAAATCTTTTGGTATATCTGAGCTTATCCTAGTTGCCCTGACGCCTCGTTACTACGAATGGTCAAGTTAAAATAGAGCCTCATTTCGCTCGGTCAATAGCTACTGATTTTGTAGGGGTTATGCTAAGGTCACACTCACGGTTAATCATGAGAATTATGGGTATGTGAGCGAGGGCCATGAGCAGAAATGTCCCAGAGTTCATCCATCTTCGTCCGAGCTTCTCGCTCAAATAATTCCCTACGAAGTAACCCGGGAGTTCAACCAAGGACTGCCAGAAGAAGTTCATGAAGGGATTCCCAGCCATGGTGCTGACATTCAACATCAAAATATAATACATGATGTTTCCTAGTGACCTGCAAAAGCGACAGTTTTCAGCATTATTTACAAAATGTATTACATACTATATATTAATCAACACCATCTATCAATAATAGCTCTTGTTATTTTTTGAAAAATTCTAAATATGCAAGAATAAAATCAAAGAAGACAATCTTTTTATTTTCTAAAAAAAAAGTTCATACCTAAATTAAAATATTAGAGAATATATTTGAAATAGTGAAGCAAAGTGTTGATGAATAATATAATGTTCAATGTTGTGGTGCATTCATAAATTTAATTTTGGGGGAGAATGAAACAGTTCAAAGCTATCATTTATGTACTTTTTTTATGGTCGGGATTTTTAGGGGATCTTTTTTTTTAGTGGGTATTAACGGTTCACTATTATATGCATATAATGTCCTATACCTCTTATTGAAATTAGTTTTTTTTACACATTTGAGTGCTATACATTATGGTTCTATTCCATTATGTTTTAAGCTTCCATTAAAATTAAATGCGATCTTTAGGTTGAGGGCAAATGCTCCACTTTCCCGCCTTTCTTCTCTTTATTTCCTCTGGAATTGCCCTTTTTCGATAAATGAATTAACAAAATTGAGCTAAACAAGCAAATCCAGAACTATCGAATTTGTTCAAGTGAAATAAGTTTTGTGATAGTTATATGTTTCTGTTTTACTGGGTTTGATGGCCTGTAAGAATACAGAGGTATGTGTTATTAATACACACCGTTCCTCGAACTATATTCTATATTTTCCCGTCTTATGATCGCACTCACCAGCTAATGGAGATGAGGAAGGTGTTTTTGGCAAGTCTCCAACTTGAACACAAGCTCGCGATGCCATAAGCCTGCTCTGTCTTCCCGTTGAGTAATTTAAAGTTTGCAAGCGTCTCCTCGGGAAGAGTTTTACCGTTTACTTTGGCTATTTTTTTTAGGACCTTCACACATTTCGACGTTTTACCCATGGCGGCGTACCATCTCGGAGATTCGGGAAACAAGCTGGTACAAACAGAATAAAAACATATGTAAACAGAGAGTTTTTTTTACGAATAATCATTTTGAAGGCCTCTTTTGCTAACCAGAGTCATAATTGTAGCAATGATTTGAAGTCTGTGTTGATATTCATTATACTGGGCTAGCCAAAGCTAGACGAGTGGTAGTGAGACATGAGGTCTAGGTTCAATCACCGATCAGATGTTATGATTATTTTACATTAGTATTTCCCATACTCCCCTCCGTCCTCCACCCAGAAAAAAACACTATTGCAGCGTTTCAAAATTAACCCTTATTTTCTTGTATTATCAGGTTCGATTGTTTTAGTCGTCTCTGGATGGTTCTGAGATTTCAACGAACAAATAAAAAAAAAGTACCTCTGAGTCCTACATCTTAACATATTATTTATTATTTGTATGCTTAAAATAACTATTTTATTTATAGAAAGCGGCCATTTCGCATGAAATGTTTTTCGTGAAAGATATCCTGGTGGAAGTTATTAGCATGTTTATGTAACTATCCATCGTAATTATTCACAAAATAGCGAAATTTTAGCCATCATGGCTCTGAAAATATAACAACTAGGTAAAGTTTAAACTTTAGTTTCGTAAAGAACAAATAAATTATGTAACAGATATAATTTTATTTGAGATGTCAATCTGGAGAGAAAGTACAATCGTGTAAATAAGGAGTATGCTATGGAATGTTCTGAGTGAGTATGGTATGGATGCATGGTTAGTAAATGCAATTACAGTGGTGTATAATGGAAGTAAGGCATCCGTTAGGGTGGAGTGAATGGTTTGGCATTGACCAGAG
Organism: Timema genevievae; assembly: GCA_902155825.1. Lineage (NCBI taxonomy): Eukaryota > Metazoa > Arthropoda > Insecta > Phasmatodea > Timematidae > Timema > Timema genevievae. The sequence continues at coordinate 134,746 of CABFWO010000551.1, forward strand.
TGTTGTGTTATGTCTGAATGGCTGTTCAATGTTGTCATGTATGAGGGATGCGTGTGAAGACGCAGTTGGTTTACAAATGGACAGTATGAACGTGAAAGTGCTATTATATGCAGATGATGCCGTATTAATGGCTGAGAGTGAAAATGACTTGGCAGAATGCATTGAATCGTTTGAATATGGTGACAGGCAAAATAGAGGTTCGTTTAAATGTCTCCAAAACTAAAGTGATAGTTTTTGATAAGGACGGATCAGGAGATGATTGTCAGCTTAGTATAAATGGAAAACTTTTAGAACAAGTGAATTATTTTGTGTATCTAGGCAGAATGTTCTGTAAAAATACAAGAAAAGATGGCGAAATCGACAGACGGGTGAATGCATCTCAGAGAGCTGTTGGCTGTATATGGATTATTGCAAAGATTGAAGTAGTATTGAAAGAGGCAAAGATGGCAGTATATGAAAGTGAGTTAATGCCAACATTGTTTTATGGATGTGAAGCGTGGGTTTGTCAGGAGAAACACAATAGCAAGATGAATGCGGTCGGATAGAGATATCTAAGAAATGTTTGTGGAAAAACTCGTATGGACAGAGTCAGTAATGAATGGGTTCTGAAGAAGTGAGGTTTGAAAGAGAGCCCAATGGGTCAATGTTAAAGAAGAGTCTTAGGTTGATTTGGGCATGTTGAGAGGATGAGTGTGGATTGAGTGACGAAGCTAATATATGAAGGTAGAGTGTGTGGATCAAAAGGAAGGGGTATGCCATGTAAGACCTCGCTAAATGTTTCAAATGAATGTGTTAAAAGGAGAAACATTAAGAGTTCTAAAATTAATAGAGCATGTTTTACTCGGGGTATGGCTGTTTTTGAACCTAAGGGAGTATTCAAGGATAGATAGGAAAGTCTGAAGAAAGACAGGCTGAATTAAGTACGAAGTTGTTTTTTGAGCTATGCAGTTTCTTGCCTACTCCGTAAGGGAACGGCGTGATTAGGTATTTATGTAAAATAAAATGCCTTACAACAGGTCATTTTGAATTATAAAACAGAACTTACTTGCAACTAAATAGGAAGAACACTGAAGGTATAGTCGAGACAATAAGAAACAGAAACCAATCTCCAGACAAGGCCCAAAACACAAGTGGCATGGTACATAGTCCAGCAGTCCAGCCAATACACTGGAGCAAAGCTATCAGCGACCGTTCCTCACTTGCAGATACTTCGATACCTGGAAACAAATGTCAAGAGATGTTGGCGCTGAAATAAGATCATTTATATTCACAACTTATATCATCTTGTTTCAATATGGCGGCTGCCAAACAAACATTTTCAAGCTTTTTTTCTCCAGATGTTATTCTTTCACGCCTAAGCCACCGCATCGATTGTGGTGAAATTTCGCGTGGACACAACTACTAGTAAGTCCAGTTAACATATAAGCTAGTTAAAATTTACGTTCGACACTTTTTTTTCCAAGATGGCGGCTACAAAACACTTTTCTTTGACTTTTTTCTCAGCTTCTGCTTATTGTATTTTCATTGGACCAACTTCAAAAGGTTCCTAGATGTAGGTTAGATACGGCGTCCACATTTAAAGAAAATGGCTACTATGGAAAACAACTTTTTACTAAAACTGGATTGAATTTAAAAAATTGACTTCGGTGGTCTTGGTGTAAAGTGCTCACCTCAGGACCCGGTGGTCGTGGGTTCAAACCCAGCCGGGGTCGACGGATTTGGTCTTGAGTGATAAAAATCCGTAGCACAACTTCCTTCGGAGGGGAAGTAAATCCGTCGGTCCCATGTCTATTGTGGTATGTAAAAGAGCCCTGAAAGGTATTTGAAAATACCTTTCTCGACAAAATTGGTAGGCCCTTTCACTCTCGCTCATAGAAATTCTCTTGTGCTGATATAATCATTCGGTTCAGAGAAAGCACGTTAAATATCTCAAATAAATAAAAAACAAAAAAATATTATAAAACCCATCCCGTGCGTTAATTAGCTAGTTAAATAATTAGATTCATATGTCCCTTTATATCCTTACCACCTTGGCTTCTACACGTTTCAAAGATATTATATCAATAACAATATACAGTGAAACTTCCCTAACTCAAACCTACAAAGAATCATGGGAACAAATCTATTGATAGAAAATTTAACAGGAACATATTTTTATTCAGTGTATTTTGAAATTCACTGTATAGAGTAATACACAGAAAAATTATCAAAATATGTTGAAATATTTCCCTTGGGAGTTAATTCAGCCTTAATGGCCCCATTTCAGTCCAACAGATAATACCTAACTTATGTAGATAATATAGCTCGAACCAGACGTCACATAGTAATGCAAGTTGATGTACCCTATTATAAAAACATCAACAGTAAAATTGAAACCAGTGAAACCATCTTATCCTATTTACAAAAAAATAAAGCTTAATTTAAAAACACAGTAGATTCCTTATTACTCAATACCCGGTCATCTGAGGTTCTATATTATCCGAGGCTCCGAACTACCGGAGGCTTCGTATTATTCTAGGTTCCGTTTAATCAGAGGTAATATTTTATCTCAGGTTTCGTATTATCCGAGGTCCTATTTTATCTCAGGTTTCGTATTATCTGAGGTTCTATTTTATCTCAAGTTTCGTATTATCCGAGGTTCTATTTTATCCCAGATTTCGTATTATCCGAGGTTCTATTTTATTCCAGATTTCGTATTACCCAAGGTTCTATTTTATCCTAGATTTCGTATTATCCGAGGTTCTATTTTATCTCAGGTTTCGTATTATCTGAGGTTCTATTTTATCTCAGGTTTCGTATTATCTAAGGTTTTATTGTATCCCAGATTTCATATTATCCGAGGTGGTAGCACAATTTATGCTCAGTAAGACTCATCTAGGAAATACTTTATTTATCGAGTCTGTTCCTATTATACTGTCACCTTATCGTGTATTGTCGCTAGGTTTTTAGTAAATTATTTTGTTTATTGTATAATTCACTTTCAGTCCAAGTCCTCGGTAATCTTAAGTAGTGTCGGTCACGTTCATCTCGAATTATAGAACTCCACTGTGTTTAAAAAAAAACAATCTTTTAAACTGAGCTCAATTTCGCTGCCGTTAAACGCAGACTGCAGAAACACGCATTTCGATTCGTTATCTGGTCCGAGAGTTTTTTTATTAGCACACGTCTTACTACCCGTTCATTTTGTACTCTTATGTACTGATTAAACTGATTGTTTTAGGGCTTAGGAAGGTTATATTTAGAGGAAGTGTTTCCCAGATTTGCGTGGAGAGAGGGTGGAAAATCGTTTTGAAAAAACCCACCCTCAGTACACCCAAACCGAGATTCGAACCTCAACCGCCCCGTCATCGGCAGTCTAGTCTACTGCGAGAGTAGCGCGTCAGACCACGCGGCCGAGTGGCCCTTGAGTGATCTTGTTTCTGAACACAGCTTGAACTCACGGTCGGTTGAGTAAAGGAAGGTTTGTATGTGAATCTGTTACCTATGATGAGAGGTGTCTGGTAGAGAGCGGTGACCGGGATGCTGGTGAATACTGTCACCGCCATGAACACGTAGTACATGTCAGAGGTGAAGGCGTTCACCAACCGACCCACAACCAACATGGCGAGACTGATGAAGAACACTGGACGCCGGCCGATCCTGACACATGGACATTAGAAACATGTGCGTGGTGAAAACCAACCATTTATAGCTTGATGGTCCCTTGGTTTACCCTGTGACCTTACGTTGTTCCACTATGGCATTTCTTTCATTATAGGGCCATAGTGTAATCTGTCAAGGTAGGACTGCTACCTTTGAGGTTAGGGTGGAAAGTTTATCTTGTATGATTACACTATGACATATCTTTCATTATAGAGCCGTAGTGTAATCTGTCAAGGTACCTTTGACTGCTACCTTTGAGGTTAGGGTGGAAAGCTTACCTTGTATGATTACACTATGACATACCATTCATTATAGAGCCATAGTGTAATCTGTCAAGGTAAGACTGCTACCTTTGAGGTTAGGGTGGAAAGCTTACCTTGTATGATTACACTATGACATATCTTTTAAGATAGGGCCATAGTGTAATCTGTCAAGGTAAGACTGCTACCTTTGAGGTTAGGGTGGAAAGCTTACCTTGTATGATTACACTATGACATACCTTTCATTATAGAACCATAGTGTAATCTGTCAAGGTAAGACTGCTACCTTTGAGGTTAGGGTGGAAAGCTTACCTTGTATGATTACACTATTACATATCTTTTAAGAGAGAGCCATAGCGTAAGACTACTACCTTCCAGATTAAATGTAGTATACGTATAAATACTTTGTGTTTTTTTTGTCTTACTATTAATTATATATGCCACATACTAATTAATTATTTATTTAATCTTCAGCTGCAAGATCTATTTTATATAATCTCCCTTGAAAACATTTCTAATACAATTTTTTTTTGCAACCAAATTCCATAAAATAAAAAGGGGGTTGTTTCTAGTAATGAAACAAGCTAGTGTGTCTGAGATAGTGGACAATTGTAGAGATATGAGCTTTCTACGCCATTACTAACCTTCTTAAGGCCCTGACACAAACTCCGTACCCGTAGGTCCGTGGTTCGTAAGAAATCGATGCCACAGTATCAGATTGCTCTGGCCACAGAGTCCTTATCCGTAAGTCCTTACTCCGTAGAAGATGATCAACTTTAACTTTCTAAGGACTAATTTATACGGACTACCAATCACAGCTGAGTAAATATGCGCATGCGCGTTGGGATCCATCTTAAACACCAAAATCAAATGTTTATAATTTTATTTTATTTTGTGAGGGGTTATATTCTTGTTAAATATCAAAACCCATAGATAAATAAAGGAAGTACGATAATAATATTAAAAAGTGCTTGCTTGGTTTGCATTCATAATACTAATACCTACATTTGTTTTACATTTTCTGGTTAATTTATTTTAAGTTTGATAGTTAAAATCGTATTATAAATATATTTATTGTGATTGTACTACATTTTAAGTATTGAGAGTTTTCTCAAAAAAGGTTTTTTTTTATTTTATTTTATAGATCAGGTGACTGATTGGCGCTCACCCCTTGCTGTAGACGATTTTCTTTTGAAGTTTTAGATTAGAAGAGGTATTTGGCTGCCTCATTGGTTGGAAAGGTCACCTGAATACGGATATAGACTGTGTAATCGCGAATAGAATTTCTTAAGGACTAGGACAACGGACAACGGACAACGGACAACGGACCTACGGATACGGAGTGTGTGTCGGGGCCTTTACCCACAAACACAATTTAACAAGGGAGTCAAGCCCATAAAAATTGTCTCTACCATAGTCATAATAGTCGAGTGTCGTGCTATCTGAGACCCCCACGCTAAAAGTGAAGTACAGCTCCAGTAGAAAGGATTGCCACTTGTACAGAAATAAAATGTTTACCCACGCACATGTCTCCCAACTGTCCCATGACCAATGTCCCGACGATGTCCCCCACTCTGTTGAAGGAGTAAAGGTTGGTGATGTATATTTCTTTGTCGCACACCCAGTTGCCACGGGAAGGTGCCGTCTCGGTGTACCAGGTCTTGTCGTACTCCCAGCCAAACTGACAACCTGTTTCATCAACAAAACATGTCTCTACCATATATACAGGGTGTTCGGAAACTCAACGCCTAAAATGCACATATGGCTTGTTTGAACCAAAAGTAATACAAAATCCCAGTACACTAACATCCGGAAACCTCTGCTAATACCATTAAATTGTGTAAAAAGTTTCGGCGTATAGCGCCGGGAGAGCAAAGCTGTGCAAGCATGCGTGTACAACAAGTTGCATAAGAGCTAGGTGCACGACACTGCACATGTAATAATGGTAAGCCCTTACTGTGATGTAGGAGCGTTAATGACGACCCTCAGAACGTGTTCACATTTCTAGATGGACTGGTGTGTTGTTTACTATTAACTGTGGTATGTTCTGCTGCCGTGCTCCAAGATGTCGAGGTGTGTAGTGTCGTGCGCCTAACTCCTATGCAACCTGTTGTACACGTATGCTTGAACAGCTTTGCTCTCCCGGCGCTGTACGCAGATTAAAAAAAAAGACGTTGCCTACTTTGAGGTTTCGAGGATATTTTGCGAAGCGGGTTGCATCTTAACTTGGTGCACCTAAGCAGTCTAAGCACTAACACACTTAGATACCATTGCACAAAAAAGAAAGAAAGAAAGGGAAGAAATTGATAAGTTCATCCTGAGATGTGTTTATAACTTTTCCCTCTTCCTCTGACGAGTTTACACATTCACTTTAATATTTGCGCCTTGAAAATATTGACTTGCTTTTTAATTTTACCTTTGTCGTGTTTCCTATTTTAGGTAGACATAATTATGCTACCACGTACTATTTTAATCTACATCCTGTCAGGAAGACCTCTACAGAACATTTTCCTGACCAAGCTAAATAGCTTGAGCTATATATGATTTATAATAAAATACGTTTACAAAATACTAGTTAAAGATAAAAATAATAATTTTGTAACACTGTAGGACTATTTTTAGAATTATTTAAAAATGTATAGTTTTTGTTGCATCGTTATATCTTTAAAACTCGCTGAGTAAAACGTAAATTCATGAACACGAGACGTAATATCTTGACTGGTTGTGACTTCACAGGCCGGCAACGTTCTTAAACATTGAATACATAATATAATATAAATAGATAAATGCATGTTGCATTTTTTTTGGCAATAATTTTTTACAGCAGCTGTATGATTTATTCATTCAAAAATAACTTACTGATTAAATCATGTTGATTGGAGCTTCGATTATAGTTAATATAAGTTATATCTTCCAGGTGACTTATATTATACATTTTACATTTGCTAAAAGACATGACGCCATTTTCGTCCTTTTCCCTGAAACAAAGAATTTATGTTACATATTATTGTAATATAAGTTTAGGAATAATGAATGATACTTTAGAATATTTTCTATCTTGGAATAAGATTCTTTTATACAATATTTCACTAGAGGATGCCTGATAAGTTTTTAAAAACGTAGGTAAGAGCTTATCTACAAATAACTGCTTTTTTTGTTCACATTTAATTTTCAGTAATTTATAAAAATTATTATTTGTTTGTAACATAATATTTGGAAACATTTTAAGCTAATTAATTTTAATGAAAATATAATATAAATTAATATCATACCTAATTATTGTATCAATATAATGTAAACGTGATCTAAAACAATACAAACCTTGGTAACGTGATTTCCTTCCATTGTTCCAGCGTGTAGTTGGTTCCATTCCTGCCCGGTAGATGGCACCAGTGGTCAGGGACGGCCAACGCCATCACGATGTTGTAGTAAGGCATTGATACCAACATGACAAACAACATGTTGTACAAATAGTTGAAACGTTTCTGAAACTTGCCTCTGGAACCGATTTGCGTGAAGAGCGTCTCAAACATGGCGTCTTCAGTTTCTTCATTGTTATCTTTCATGATTAATTAGTTTATAGGATTGGTAACGAGAAATAGTTTAGTATATTTATTAGTTGGACTAGTTTCTGTAATTGTGTTTTTTAAAAGAGTAATATGTATTTAAATTAGAAATAAATTATATAAAATCTAATGCGACGTTAAAGATATTTTAGAAACTGTTTCGGGTGTTAGTTAAAATTAACTTCTTGAGCATCTAATTAACATGTCGTATTAGTTAACAATAATAAATAGCATGAACTTATTTAGTTAATAACCCACACACGTCCTCACACACGACAGAGCCCTCCAACTTTTCCATTAAACGTGTGAAACCTGTTTGCATCAATAGAGAACTGATTCAATAATTCTCTTTGTCATCCTGAACACATGACTTAGAAGTGTAGGGTGCCATAAAATCTAATGACTTGCACGTATTTGTAGATCCACTCATATCTGGAAGACAATGGAAGGCATTAATTAAGTAACTACGCCATTGTATTTCTTAAGTAACAGACTCCACTGTTATTTAAAGATAAATAATACAGTTTAAATATTTTTTAAATGGCAGTGTTGTAATATAATCATAAAATGAAATTTTTCGAGGTTTAAAAATAAAACTTTATCTTAAAGTCTAGTGATGAGTATTTTAGTCGTAATAGGCATGGCCACGTCTAGGGGGGGGGATAGGTGACAATTTCCCTGGGCCTCACATTCCAGGAGGGCACATTTCCCCCCAAAAATTATTAAATTCTATTACAGTTATTATTCTAAATTTCGCATCAGATAGTGTACATATAATTAACAGCAATAAGTATTCGCTTAGTGATAGGATTCCATTCCAGATTCCTGAAAATCCTAACTTTACATTATTCAAGTAATGTGCTGTAGTACAGTAGAATTCACCACCATAGTACTACCGCTGTCGGTCCACACAAAACTAACAGTGCAATGGTACAAAGAGGAAATTACCTAGGTAACTTAATTTGTGTGCATTTAATAAAGTACAATCTTTAATGGGTTGATCAATATTAAATACAATATGAAACATTATTAAGTACTTAACATAAGTACCGAGTACGTATCAATATATTATAACGGCTTAGTGCAAAAACTGAAAAACTGCCGTACAAAAGAGGGGGTCTCCGATTCTTTATTTTGCCCCGGGCCTTATATTTTTTTAAACGGCCCTGGTAATAGGAATGTTGATGAGATATGACTTTTCTTGGTATTATGTGTGTATTATTTGTGTATTATGTGTGTATTATGTTAGCCATAAATATGACGTGAAACATAGCATGCTTCTTTTAACAACTAACATTCATATTATATCATAAAATTATATTTTTATGCATAGCACATTGAAACGAACAAATTATATGCATGTAATAATAAAACATAGTTAAGGGTGTGCGAATTATAAAGACCTTAAAAAATTAAGACTGTTCTCTAAATATCACTTTAGCTATGGACTATTAGTCTTCGACTAAATAATCGTGAATTTATTTAATTAGGTAATTTAAATATAAGATATAACTAAACAATTCTAGACGATGCTATCTTAAGATAAGATAATGTTTAGTTGTCAGTTCCAAAATTATTATTGGTCTGAATTCTCTAAAATATATTTCTGACAAACTTTCAGCCAATTTTTTTTTTCTTCAGAAAAGCATTTGTTTGGATCAATTATTGCACTTTAATTTGAATTTTTCGTCTCATACAATTCCACATGTGAAAGTTGCGCGCCAATACCGAATAATACGAGCAAAAAATAATTATTTTTCTACATTTGTGTCCTTCTTGATCCAGATTATTTGAATAATCTTAAAAAATTATAAACCATTTATTATTATTCTTACTACAACTTTTATGGGGAAGTCTTTTTAAGGAACCCGAATTACAGGAAAATGGAGATATTTAGAGATTAATTTATTATTTGTAAATATATGTAATTTTCTTAGCACCACGTATTACTAACCGTTAGGGTTATACGTATATATACTAATTATGCTAATGAGTTTGGGATTAGGAAGGTTGAATTTAGAGGAAGTGTACACGCATTTACGTGGAGGGTTAGTGGAAAACTATTTTTTTAAACACCCTTAGTATACCCAACCAGAATTCAAACCCCAACTCCCCTATCTTCGGCAGTCTATCCTATTGGGAGTGTGACGCCTCAGACCACATGGCCATTGGTATGGGTGATACTATAAAAAATATGGCATCTAAAACTAACCAATGCGTTTTTATTTGCTAATTGGGAAAAAACCTGGTTTATCTTTTACCTTCGTCACGTATTCCAACAAGTCCCAATTCATAAACTACTTGATCCTTAACCCAAAATTAAGAGGTGACCTTGAAACGTATTGTTTAACTCTTGAGATGAACTCGCGTCATAGTTCTAAGCAAAACATTACAGCCGCTGGATTAATTAGTATTACAGAAGAAATGAACAACTGCCTTCAAAAGGCATATTAAGTTAATAAATAACTTTAAATGAACGGGACTTTTTTTTAATATCACTTTGAGCTAAAATACCTGTATCAAATAAAAACTAAATAAACAATATTTTAAAGAGAAACGAACTATTATTGTTCCATAATTATGTTTGGTAACATGAATTTCTATCAAAAGTAACAGCTTCAGGACATATATTTGGAGTAGAAATATATAATTTCGGATCTATTAATTATATAAATGTCAATAAATGTTGGATGACTGTACAATGCTATTTTATAAGTTTCCTAAAACGATGGTGGCTTATAAATAAAAACAGTCCCTTTTTTTTACTATTCTCATTGCGTAAATTTGAGCCAAGCTTCGTGTTGAGCTAATCAACACTTATAAAACAAATGACGAGTTCTAAAAATAACTTAAAACATTCGCAAGGAAATATAAACGGTTTAAACAGTTGATTTTTGTACTGATCTATTAAATGACCGTCAATAATTACTCTAGGATGGTGCCGTAAATATTTTTATGACTTATGTGTGTCCGATAAAATAAATAAGCACATAATTTCAATCGTTTGTCTAGATATGATTTATTTTGAGCTGTTTTAGTGTCAAATATTAAAAAGAATATACGATCCTATCAAACAATAATTATTTATGTAGGGGGGACTGGCGCTACTTGCTACAGGGGCCAGATTTTACATTTAGTTTTGTGATCAAACGGCTAGTAGCAGAACCTATCGATTCATCTTGAAGAAGAAGAAAAAGAAGAGAAGTATAATTCCATCCTCCATGAATTTTTGTCAACAAGAGTTAATGGAATAAATAGTGAAGCTATTATATTTGTTAGTTACGGCTATAGCTGCATTTAAATATCCTGGATAGCTCAGTGGTTAAAGCATTGGCGTCAAAGGCTTAGGGTTCGATTTCCTTGTCCAGGTGTCAGTTTTCAGTTTACAAAATATAACAATAGTTGAGCCTAAACGCTAAAGTTTGTATGTAAAAGTTTAAACATCAAAATTAAAATGTCTTTATTTTATTTGTTTTGCTTTACTGCTATAAGAGAATAGTTCATTGATTGTTTAAAATTTGATTCTAAATAAACCGATAATTAGGATACATAATCATGTAATATTTATTGATGTTCTATTCAATTCATTGCGAGTAAAACATAAATCAAACAAAATGGTGCCGTTGGAAGAATTGTTACGTCAGTGTTGGGGTACGTTATTCCAGGGTAACAACAAGCCCAACAAGAATATTACTAAAACATTATTTTAAAAACAAAAAGTGTTGAAACCATTTAAAGTCAAAACAATCAAATATCGTTTCATTAATATTGTACTATTTTAACTTGAAATGTTAGGACTAATTTATATATTTAGTATAAGAATCAATACAAATAATTTTATATTACTCTAAACATTTGTTGTGCTCTCATTTTTTAAATTTTAATAATATATAACTATAAAATTTAATATCTACCAAACTTTATTTCAACGAATTATTTCAATCATCTTATTTTCTAACATTGTAATGTATACTTACTTTTTAATGTGTTTCATAAAATTTTTAAATGTTCTACTACCTTAAAGTTTATATTTTACCAAAACAATTTTAGACCTACCAATTTCAATCGACGTTCTTTGAATGTTCTCGTCTGTTATAAACCAGTAATTGATTTAAAAAACACTCTTATCTTATCTTATATAACGCTACTTACTACTAATCTTTTAGAATGTTTAGTGATTAGGTCATATTTAAAGACGTAGTGAGCTGTTTTATTTATTTTGTCTACATCTCCTATTGCTCCTTTAAGGGGGGCAAGTCCATGTCCACTTTCCAAGGCTGGACCAAAGAATCAAACCAGACTTGCCTTGACACATCAGAAAGATAATGTTTATTTAGTGAAGAACAGAATAAAATAAAACATTCTCACTAAAGTTATATCCTATCTAATTTACGAACACCACACACATATTATTACCCAGTAGCCTCTTTCAGTACCGGATTAAGCTAGTGCGGGGCCTGTAGCTTAATATTATAAAGGGGCCCCAAATTTCTAAAACAAAATGCACATATATATTAAAATAAAAGTCATTTACTTGAACAGTAAAGTAATTAATTATTTTCATTTGCTATTCAGCCAGCAAAACGTCAGCACATTATTCAGAAGCGGTTTTAGCCTCGCGTGGTTTTGATATTTAAAAAAAACCTGCGTGTAATTAATAAAATAGTGAGAAAAAAAAAGCATTTCCCATTTTCATCAGACAGCTTATAAGAATTTTTTTTAAATTTTCTGTTTAGGTGCAACTTGAGAACGCCCTGCACTTCACAGGGCCCCTAACATATGCTACTTCTGCTACTATGTTAATCAGACACTGGACTTTGTGTTAAACTATAATATCATTCAGTTTGATTTCTAATTCACAATGCTGAGCTGTTCAGAGTGCAGGCGAGTGAAATGAGATATCTGAGAAGCAGGATTGGTGTGACAAACGTTGACAGGATGAGGGGAACATGAGAGAATAAGAGGAATAGTGAAGGAAGAGAGAGCCAGTCCAGGACAGGATAGAGAAGGTACGATTAAGGTGGTATGGAGGACATGTGAGAAGAATGAACAAGGAAAGCTTTTCCAGGAGGATGTTGGGATAAAGGAGAGAGAAGACCAAGGGACAGATGGTTGAAGGGAGTAAGGAGGAGTGTGGAGGAGAGAGGAGAGGACTGGGTCAAGGTGGAGGAAGAGAAATGGTGGAGGGAAGACCAAGGGACAGATGGTTGAAGGGAGTAAGGAGGAGTGTGGAGGAGAGAGGAGAGGACTGGGTCAAGGTGGAGGCAAGACCAAGGGACAGATGGTTGAAGGGAGTAAGGAGGAATGTGGAGGAGTGAGGAGAGGTCTGGGTCAAGGTGGAGGAAGAGAGGTGGTTGGAGGAAAGGAGGCAGTGGAGAGGCTTATATTCCAAACGGACCCAGCCACTCACTGGAAGCTGTCCATGATGATGGTGATGATGATTAATGCCGTGCTTGATTTTATAAACCCAGCAAGTTAAAAATATTTCATGTCTAATCTGATTCAAATAAATGGTAAAATATCACGTAATTTACTAAAGGTAAATTAGGATTGTTTTATAATCAGATAGCCCACACCCGTGGGCACGGGGTCTGAGGTTCTAATACCACCTGGGTATATTTATGGCTATTTTTTCAAGACTATTTCTCTATCTTCCCTCACGAGAATGCGGGTACATTTCCTATGAGATCCAAGAGTCCTCATCCCTACCCCATGCGTTTAGCCTGAAGGATAAGTAAAAGAATATACTGTATGTATATTATTGTAATAATCTTCATATTACTTTATTGTCTTAGCTATTCTGCTTGGACTTTAAAAGTTATTGAAATACATCTTATTCAACAGTTTACCCCTCCATGAGGCGAATTGATACAAAACTAAATGATAATAATCTTATTTAACTACTCAATACCCGATAAGGTTATGNTAAAAAAGTAACAAATAGTTCTAATCTACCCTACTAATGTTTGAGTATGATAATGATATATTTAAAGTCATGTGTCATAAATATGTATAAAATATATTGTATTCGTGAAATAATATATTTAAAGCCATACTTACTCTTTCTAGTAGAGCTGTTAGACACTACACATATTTATTTTTGAAATATCTACTTCCAGAGGACCAATTTACGAATTATTCGACTAATAATAACACGAGTGATGTCAGTTAACACTGCACTAGTCTCTGACAGATAAAACGATTGCATTGGTATATAAAAACACTACACTATTTTTGTTGGCTCATGGAATGGAGTTTATGACCCCTGAAGCTGTATCAAGTCTCTTTGACCCGTGAAAAACTTGGACAGGCCGATTGCTCGCTCTGATTGAACGTGTTATACATGGTGTTTTGTTCGCTCTGATTGAATGTGTTATACAGGGTGTTTTGTTCACTTTGATTGAACGTGTTATACAGGATGTTTACCTCGCTCTGATTGAACGTGTTATACAGGATGTTTCCCTCGCTCTGATTGGACGTGTTATACAGGGTGTTTCTCTCACTCTGATTGGAACGTGTTATACAGGGTGTTTACCTCGCTCTGATTGAACGTGCTATACAGGGTGTTTCCATCGCTCTGATTGGACGTGTTATACAGGGTGTTTACCTCGCTCTGATTGAACGTGTTATACAGGGTGTTTCCCTCGCTCTGATTGGACGTGTTATACAGGGTGTTTACTTCGCTCTGATTGAACGTGTTATACAGGATGTTTCCCTCGCTCTGATTGGACGTGTTATACAGGGTGTTTCTCTCACTCTGATTGGAACGTGCTATACAGGGTGTTTCTCTCGCTCTGATTGGACGTGTTATACAGGGTGTTTCCCTCGCTCTGATTGAACGTGTTATACAGGGTGTTTCTCTCGCTCTGATTGGACGTGCTATACAGGGTGTTTACCTCGCTCTGATTGAACGTGCTATACAGGGTGTTTCTCTCGCTCTGATTGGACGTGTTATACAGGGTGTTTACCTCACTCTGATTGAACGTGCTATACAGGGTATTTCTCTAGCTCTGATTGGACGTGTTATACAGGATGTTTCCCTCGCTCTGATTGGACGTGTTATACAGGGTGTTTACCTCGCTCTGATTGAACGTGCTATACAGGGTGTTTTCCTCGCTCTGATTGGACGTGTTATACAGGGTGTTTACCTCGCTCTGATTGGACGTGCTATACAGGGTGTTTCTCTCGCTCTGATTGGACGTGTTATACAGGGTGTTTCCCTCGCTCTGATTGGACGTGTTATACAGGATGTTTACCTCGCTCTGATTGAACGTGCTATACAGGGTGTTTCTCTCGCTCTGATTGGACGTGTTATACAGGGTGTTTACCTCGCTCTGATTGAACGTGTTATACAGGGTGTTTCCCTCGCTCTCGGCCCCTGAGTGCTTCTCATACACTAATTACGTCCATAAGTTTGAAAGCTATATGGGAAATTCAGGGGCCGACAAGCGAAACACTCTGTATATAAACATAAGTTAGTGTAACGTTTAAAAAGGCTACAACGTTTTAAAAAACAAGAAAATAACGCTAGACGCAATATTAATTCGAGCAATATCCCAACACAGCCATTGAAGTGACTGAAGAAACTCACCGATGCCTCATCTGTTGTGTACGCCGCGATCTCTCTCTCTCTCTCTCTGAGCAACGACTGCCTATTACGCACTTGTTGGTCAAACTGAAAGCGCTAGAGCAAAAGGCACATTGACTGGACATGGGCAAAGGAAGTCGGGAATAATAATCTGTGACGTCATTAGTGCTAAAGTGCTGCGCGCGCCATTGCTTCTTGGAAAGTCTAGCTAGGTGTTGCTCGCTGCATGTTCCCGAACTCTGTTACCCCTCCTCTCTTGTTTGTTGTCTTTCCATCCCTTACGTGTGACCCCTACCACCCCCCCCCTTTTTTTTTAGCGCAGTTTAACAAATAAATACGGCTGGTATATCGGCGATCAAACCACTCTTGGCGGGATAATCATCAGAGGCGCATCTTGGTGCCACATATTAAAATGTAAGATTCAAAAATTATTATTCGGGCATTATACTTCCAAAATTCTTTTTCGGTTTTTTCATGGATTGAACTTCAACCTTTTAGTATTTTTTTATTTTTTATTAAAGATTCACTCATTTATTGTGGGGAAATATTTAAGAAACATTTAATAGGTTTAAAATTTTAATGTTCTTGGCGTGTACTAATTGTTGTAATTATAAAGTTTGGACAAATATTTAAAGGAGAATCTTTACTTGTTGTCATTATGAAGTTTTTGGAGACTTAAGAAACATTTATGAGATTTAAAATTTAATATTCTTGGCGTGTACTAATTGTTGTAATTATGAAGTTTGGACAAATATTTAAAATATTTAAAGGAGAATCTTTACTTGTTGTAATTATGGATTTTTTGAGAGTTAACAAACATTTAAGAGATTTAACATTTAATATTCTTGGCGTATACAAATTGTTGTAATTATACGTTTTTGTAAGTTGAACAAATATTTCAATCGTCCTGATATTGTACAAAATAAGGGATTTATTTTTGTAAGTCGATCAGACAAGTAAAATATTGTTTTTTTTTAACGAAACCCTTGGAGATTATCGAGACTTAATTTAGGTTGGGTGAAAAGAGTCCTAAAAATGTTCTACTAAAATTTACATATATATCTACTTGTTAGTGATTGAATAAATCTATTTATATCCCGTTATCATGCAATATTTTTTTAAACTCTATTATGGTTCTACATAAACTTTGGCTGAGTGGGTTGGTGATACTATGATTGCATATATTATCCCATAATATATGTTTTTTTGGACTTCCTTTCGGCTCCTCTGCAATTATCTTTTATTTATTGTTCTATGTATGTCAATTGTATGCCTGCTTTAGTCCTGAAGGAGGAAAAGAGGTTATATTAGTAAATGCTGAATACAACTAATAAAACCATGTTTAATATGCAAGTCCGGCACCTTAGCTCAATCAGTAGTGTGTCCGTCTACAGAGTTAAGGGACCTGGATTCGATTCCTGCCATGGCTGAAAAATGTACCGTTTGTGAAATGTAGGTTTTACCTTTTATAGTGTTGAATTAACGGCAGGGAGGCTGGCTGTTGTGTCTGTTCTAGGTTTAAGTTAGTTTATAAGTTGTGTTCTGATATAATCAGTAGGTTCAGAAAGTGAACGTCAAATACCTCAACTAAATAGAAATGAAAATTTGATAAGCACGTCAAAGAACTATATAACTATAGCATTTTCGTATTTTGTTACAAAAAAAACTTGTTTAGAGCCCAAGAAACAAAAATGTGTAAATACATTTTCAGCACACACATGATGAGATTCCATTTACGAATTTTAATGAAGTAGATTGAAATTGAGTGTGTAAAGTTATATAATCACATCTTAATTGCATGTAATTAATATATTACAGTACGTGAACAAACAAAAACACAATTTATATTTCTTATTCCTCGTAAGAGCTGGTGCATTGATGTTGCAAAATATACTGTATATTAATAAAAAAACAGGTGTCATTTTTTAAAGTCAATAATATGATACTTGTATATCCGTAACCTATAAGATTATTTCCATCTTCTAAGCTTCGTTAGTTGTACAGTAGCCTCATGGCTTCTTTGGTGCTGACTGACAGTTCACAGCTGGCAGCTGACAGTCAACATTTAGGTATATACCTAAATTTTGACTGTCAGAAGTGACAGCTGCTAAACACATTTTTTTTTTTGCAGATCATATGGTTCGGCGTAGGGATACATAATTTGGTCTGGTAGCTTTTCAAAGCCGTCAGCTGTCAGCTGTGAGCTGTCAGTCAGCACCAAAGAAGCCATGGGGCTTCTGTACAAACGTTGGATTTCTTTCGTCTATGGTAACCAGGGCTGCTTTATCCATTAGGCTGACTAGGCACNTTCGGCGTAGGGATACATAATTTGGTCTGGTAGCTTTTCAAAGCCGTCAGCTGTCAGCTGTGAGCTGTCAGTCAGCACCAAAGAAGCCATGGGGCTTCTGTACAAACGTTGGATTTCTTTCGTCTATGGTAACCAGGGCTGCTTTATCCATTAGGCTGACTAGGCACAGTGCCTAGGGCCTAAGAACATTTTAGGGCTTAAGAACCTTTTAACTCCTACAATATTTCACTTGTAAAAATACACAAACAAAAAAACACCAAATATTAAAAACAGCAAATTTTAATTTAAAATATTTATTTTGATATTTGAATGACTAAAACAATCATTTTAAGTGGTCGAGTTTTTCAACAGCCTCCCTGACACAACCAGACACACGGTTATCTCGCTATGCGTGATTGCATTGCACGTGTCACGAACCCAGGATATCGTGTCGACAGAGGTTCAGAGGCGTTCACAGTGCATTACAATTTGAAAGTATTTTCAAGATCCATTTTTTTTTTGTGCGTGCAAACGATGCAATTAGTATAAAAATTGAGTAAAAATATCAGACAAACAGGACAAGTGCCTAGGATATATGAAGGTCTTAAGGTGCGGCCGAAGGGAGCGCGAGTAATTTTACAGTTTTTATAGCATTACATTTTTTTTTTGGCAAAAATAAATCAAATATTTCTCCAGTATCAACATAAAGTTTAGTTTTCTGCACATGGTGTTATCAACAGATCTTGAATATATGTAAAGGCTGTCCTGGAATTTCGTCAACACTTTTTAAATAAAGAGAAAAAGTTTTTACAAAATTCCAGGACACCCTTGACAGATATTCAAGATCTGTTGATATTAGCATGTGCAGAAAACTAAACTTTATGTTGCTACTGGAGAAATATTTGATTTATTTTGGCCAAAAATAATTCAATTCTGTAAAAACCCTTGCGTTCCCTTCTGCCTGACAGCCCTGACGGTAACAGGAGGTCATAAAGACATGTCTGGTTTCTCTTTGGTCTTCAAAGGAACATCGGCCTCATCAAAGGGTATATTAGACTCCTGATACAGGGACCAGTATTTCTGATCCTTCCCGAACACAGCAGAGTCAGCTAGTGTCTCCGGAAGTCGCTGGTTCATTGTCTCCGGCAGGAAGAAACTTGCGATGGTTCCCAGTATGGTCGCCAGGCCCATGATGGCGTATGCATACCTCTTGTCTGTTACACTGCCCTGTGTATAAAACATATTTCTAAAACAGAG
The DNA here is from genome assembly GCA_902155825.1 of Timema genevievae. NCBI lineage: Eukaryota > Metazoa > Arthropoda > Insecta > Phasmatodea > Timematidae > Timema > Timema genevievae. The sequence continues at coordinate 153,346 of CABFWO010000551.1, forward strand.
TTACCTTTTATCACAATTGGAGAGTTTTCGCGATTGGATTGGTATCAATGTCAAAGAGTTTTAGAGCTCCTGTTTTTTTTAAATAACCAAAATCTTTGATCTATTTACACTGGATATCATTTCAGAGGGAACTGCTAGTTCTTTGTTTTGGTCTGAGGCATTTTCCATTAAATATGAAACAAATTTTTTTGCAACGCCGATTCGTCGATATTGCCAGTGGTTACTTCTTACCAAGGGCTCCCATATGAGTTTTCCAATTGGAGTCCCACCTGTGGTACCCTCCCCTTAGAGATAACATTTCAGGAATTTGACCTTGTGGGAGGGAATTTTAGAGCATCTTTTCCACAGAATTCTGAGGCAATTATATGAGTCTCATGAGCCAATCATAGCAACAAGGAAAGTTTCTGAAAAATTAACCAAATATATAATTTAGTTGTAGCTGAGCCCATTGAAAGGAAACTTTATGTTTCTCACATGTTTATTGAACAGAACAAAATGAAAAGAAAGCTGATAAAGAAGGAATAAAGAGTAAATTTACATTTCATAATTTGTATCTGTTAACTAGGATATTGATGATTCAAAGTTATTAGTAGCGAATTGCAGCCAAAACCTAAAACACTATTTGATTTTTTTCCCATAAAAATAAAAAAAAAGCAAATATCGCAGAGTGATAAGGGTGGATATAGCCCCTCTTATCGCCCATTATTGGGCAACCATACTTTTTACCCCAACACACCACCTTCAGAAATAGATGAAAGCGAGAATATTTGGCGACAGTTGAGAGAGAGAGAGAGCGAAGATAAAGCTTTTCTCCATAATACCCGAAGTTTACCTCAGAGGTGATGTTCAGTGCAAATGATTTGGGTTAAATGAATGACCTGAGAATTGTGTGCTAAATTTTAAAACAGCACGTTCTTTTATGATAGATTTTAATTAGTTTAGTTTCATCTATACTCGTGGTTTTTTTGGATATATATTTAAAAGATATATATATATTATTTAAATAGTAGATACAAAATATGAAATACGATTTTTTAAATGCACTTAAGATGTTAAAACTGAATTCAGTATTTATAAAATAAAATACTATTTTTATTCACTAATTTACATACATGTCCCATGGTAAATGTTTACATATTTTTTTGTGTAAAAAAAAGTGTTTATTTGTTTAGTTAAATCAGGGAAATATTATGCCTGGCAAAAATAAGCTTCATCGTAAGGTCCAGCCAAGATTTGCATAAATGAACCAACCCCCATTAAATTTCTTTATCAAACACAACCTAAACAATCTGTTTTCGCCCTTCAACTTGTTCAGAAATGCTTGGTCGATAGCACTCGGTACCAAGGCGTAGCTAATCCAATCGCGAAAGCTCAACTAATATAAAAATTATAAAGTAGCATAAAAAAAAATTTGATATTATTCTCAAAATATATATATGTGTGTATGTGTGTGTGTAAAATTTTATCAAAATTGGTATTGTACATTTTATATAATATCATTTACCGCAAAAAATTCTCTTTAAAAGATAAATTTGAAATTTAGGGCCTTCATTTCTAAAAATTGTTAAGGATTTAAAATATTATTATAATGTCACCCCATTATTGTAGAAAAAAAATACTCTAGGAATTAAATTGAATACATCTCTAGAAGAGACAAACACATATTTGAATCCCCTCAAATTCAGGTGTTATTATTTTTCTACGTAAAATTGTCCTTACTGAATATATTATCTGATACTTAGATCAAGACTAACAGATTGATACAAATATGTTGAGGAGTTTGTAAATTGATCCTGCTCGCTCTTTGAAGCACAATATATACGGAAAAATCTTGAACTGTAATAAGATTGTAATATATAAATTATTCGTTTAAATTAAGTGCCCCGTTTCTGACATTTAAATGGTTTATATTTTAAATATTTTCACCCATTTTGGGCCGACTCAAGTAGTGTACACTCCGTTCATCATGTAAGGTATTGGTATTATATTGCCCCGTTTTACAAGCTATTCTATAGAGGAACCATGTAATTTAAACTTGCCACCTTTCAAAATAAACAAAGGGTGCATAAAACACACATCATAGTATGATGTACTTCTTCAGTGAGATCCAATTAACTGTTTGGGTTAAAGGTAAACCTTTTTTGATATTATTTGCAGCTTAAGCTGTAGCCGTGGGGGCACGGTAAACTATTCAAGGTGTTGTGGCGTTATTTGCGGTAATTCAAAATAAACTTTCAGAGATTTTAAAACATCGTTAGTCTACAAGAAATAGGTATATATTCTATTTCTATAAGATCTATCTTAGCTCACCAATTAGAGAATGTAGGGCCCCACAGCTCCTACCAGGTCCCTAATCACTCATCAAGTAGATAACGTAAGGCCCCACAGTTCCTATCAGGTCCCTATTCACTCACCAAGAAAGAATGTAGGGCCCCACAGTTCCTACCAGGTCTCTAATCACTCACCAAGTAAAGAATGTAAGGCCCCAGATTTCCTATCAGGTCCCTAATCACTCACCAAGTGGAGAATGTAAGGCCCCAGAGTTCCTATCAGGTCCCTATTCACTCACCAAGTAGAGAATGTAAGGCCCCAGAGCTCCTATCAGGTCCCTAATAACTAACCAAGTAAAGAATGTAGGGCCCCACAGTTCCTACCAGGTCCCTAATCAATCACCAAGTAGATAACGTAAGGCCCCAGAGTTCCTACCAGGTCCCTAATCAATCACCAAGTAGATAACGTAAGGCCCCAGAGCTCCTATCAGGTCCCTAATCACTCACCAAGTAGAGAATGTAAGGCCCCAGAGTCCCCACAATGCTGGCCGCTGAGGACCCAAGGGCGCATCCCGTCTGTCTGACGCACGTAGGAAATGTCTCCATGGCTTGTAGATATCCGGTATATGCTGATATTGTGGCAAAAAACTTGACAACTACCACCATTATTAACAGCAGCCAGTCCAGCTCAGGCTCTAAACATATATCAGACATTTTGATGAAAACAACCATCTCGCAACTCCATCTTCAATCATAATGAACATTCAGAAGCATTTACTCAAAATTGACCATGCACATACATGCCTTGAATGTTGGTTTCCATTGCAGACGATGGATCATGTTTTGCTTTAGGCTATTATAATAATATTAATAAATAAGGTAATATTTACATTTTAAGCCTTGTAGACCCACACCTATTCAATTGTGTTTTTTTTTACTGACATTTCCATGCCCTTCATGCTCGTCTTCACGCCTGTAAATTCACTTGTCTGTCGATTTCACCATATATCCTTCCAATTTCACAGAACATCCTGCCCAGATACACAAAATCATTCACTTTTTCTAACAGTTCTCCATTTATATTAACTAATTCAAAAGAAGTATTAAATATATTGCACTCACTGTTAACAAGGAGAATTATGAATATGTGAGCCACGGACATGGACATAAAGGCTATAATATGTGTCCATCTTCGTCCAAGCTTTTCGCTGAAATACTTCCCTAGGATAAAACCAGGGAGCTCCACTAAGGACTGCCAGAAAAAGTTCATGAAAGGATTCCCTGACATAGTGTTCACGTTCAACATGAGTGTGAAGTACACCAGGTTTCCTAGAGACCTGAAATACAAATAACGTGCTTATTATCGTATTTACGTTTCACTAGGCATCAATACCTGCAAACAAGATTGAACCTTGTTTTAACCTAAATACAGTGGAACCTGGATAATTCGAATTTGAAGGGACCAGGAAAAAATTCGATCCATACAAAAATTCGAATTAAATAAGTTTCTTAAAAGGAATTCCCTTTTCCACTTCCTTTATCACCGCTACTTTTTCGGCCAAAGTTAATGATTTATAGTACTGTGACTTGGACAGTCACATCACGATACACACACACACACACACACACACACACACTACTGTACAGTATGTACTCAACAAAGCTAAAACTAAGCAAAAACTAAACAACAAAACAAAATAAACTTGCACGTCACAAGAATATCGCTACGACTGAAAATAGGACGAACACAAAATGGATTCTACAATGAAAAGAGGAAGATAGTTAACACTTCACAGGTAGCAATTCCCTATTTTTCCGGTGGCAGCAGTGTAAAGTGCAGACTGTGTTATTTTCATTGTAAAAGCCCTATTGCTTCTGTTCCCTTATATATATATATATATATGTACCCATATTTTCTATTCTTTGTTTCATAGCTAACAAAATGTACCCCAAATATCGAAAAGAGGTTTTCCTTTAAGAGCAAAACACAGTTCCGTTTTTATGGTCAGTGGCACCCTGGGCAAAGTGTAAACATGGTTCCCACCTCCCCCTAGCTCCACCGCCACCCACCTCACCCTACATTATTAATTGTACCAATTCTCCCACTAATACCCCCTAAGATTGTGAGCCCCTGGGAAATTGCCCAGTCTGCCCGTTCATGAAAAGGGCCTGGCCAAACAGGATTATGCTAATTTTTTTACAGCTTGGTGTGCAAGTACTATGTCTATATAAGCTATTAAATGTAAGAAGATATTGAAATGAGTCGACATATTTTCATAATTTGTATTTTTGAAATATAGTTTTATTGTAATAGCCCTTTTCTCTCCTGATCATCAACACTCACCCCACGTAGAGAATTTTACAAGAAAACGTTAAGAAAGTGTTTTCCCTCACCAAACAGTAGCAACCAGGAAAGTATTCTTAGCCAGTCTCCAACTTGAAAACAAGCTCGCGAAACCATACGACTTCTCTTTCTTCTTTGATAGAGTTTTTAGGATATCAGTTGTATTAGGTGGGAGGCTGTTCCCATTCATCTTAGCAATCTTTCCCAGGGCTTTCTCACATTTAGCAACTCTTCCAGTGGCAGCGAGCCATCTCGGAGATTCAGGAAACCACCTAGAAGAATAGAAGGGTGTGAATATGTCATGAAGTGTCTTCAGTTCTCCAAAAATTTCCAATCCCAATAAAAATAAAACAAGCAGTTAAAATGCCACAACACATTTCTGGGATAAAATAATTTGAAATAATAATCCTATGAATATAACTTTATTACAGAGAATTAAGAAAGCGTTGTTTAGATCCAAGGCTTGAATTTATGGATATATATGGGAGGATTTAAATTAATTAATAACTAGATTTGGAAATAAGTGTTTCTAATTAATAGTTTTCCAGAGTAGGTTGAATATATTAATAATAAATAAACACCCTCTACAAATATAAATGATTTTGAAGCGATGAAGAAAGTTCAGAATAGCTGAACATAATCGAATATTTAATGATTGATAATTTCAGAGGTGAAATAAAACTACAGCATTGAAAATATTACGTATATTCATGTTTAAAATAAGCATGTTAAATGACTCTCTTAGATAAATCACTTACTTGCAAGTAAAAAGGAACAATGCTGAAGGTATAGTCGTGACAATAAGAAACATGGACCAATCTCCAGACAAGGCCCAAAACACAAGTGGCATGGTACATAGTCCAGCAGTCCAGCCAATACACTGGAGCAATGCTATCAGCGACCGTTCCTCACTTGCAGATACTTCGATACCTGGAAACAAATGTCAAGAGATGTTCAAGAGATGTTTGTGTTTAGTGTTACTTTGGAATGTTTGTTAGAATAAAAAGAGAGAACGGTTTGTTGTGTACATTAAAAACTGATTGAACACCTATTTTTAATTTGTTACCAGGCATAATGTAGCCTATTGTGAGGTGTTTTGGGGTTTTAATAAATGAGTAACATTTTTGCTATATTGTTATATAATTACAATGACAGATTTGAATATTTTAAAATTATTTTAGTTTAACCACAAAATCAACAAATTCTAATGACAAAAAATGTTAAGAAAATATTTCACATTTTCATTATTTATCCACGCATTTTATTTTCTCAAAGAGTTTAGGGGGAGATACTAAATACGGGGAGGCGGGGCTGTTAAAAAGGTTAAAGGAATTTATTTGTTAATGGTTTTGTCCTTCAGCTCAAGTGAAGATTTAATATTCAATCATTTTAAAATAACAGATGCATTATAAGGAAGTTATAAATTAAAACGTAGCTTTTGAATCTTAAGATATTTGAAAATGATTGGTGGAAGCTATGAAATAACTTAGACTTAGACGCCTTATAATTTTATTCCACTTTATTTTCCCTTTATTCTCTGTATGTGATTCAAAGAGAAGCATAGCTCAGATAATGATTAGAGATAAGTTGGATCAGGTTACATCTTTTTTATGAAACCTTAATTTGTTACCTAGAATGAGTGGAGCCTGGAAAACTGCCGTAACTGGAATGCTACTGATGACAGTCGCTGCTAGGAACACGTAATACATTCCTGAAGTGAGAGCAGAGGTCAAACGACCAGCCACCAATAACGACGATACTGATGAAGAAAACTGGACGTCGACCAATCCTAAAAAAAAAAAATTTAAATAGAGGCACCAGGTTTACATAATTGAACATATCGAATGCTGTGGTCGAACCAGGGAGGTTTGGGGCAGTACCCTGGCACTCTTTTAACATCCGGGGCAGCACCCTGGCCCTCTTTTAAGATTCGGGGCTGCGCTCTGGCACTCTTGCCATCCGGGGCTGCACCCTGGCATTCTTTTGCCATCCGGAGCAGCGCACTGGCACTAATTTGCCATCCGTGGCTGCACCCTGGCATTATTTTGCCATCCGGAGCAGCGCCCTGGCAATCTTTTGCCATCAGGGGCAGCGCCCTGGCACTATTTTGCCATCCGGGGCTGCACCCTGGCATTCTTTTGCCATGCGGGGCAGCGTCCTGGCACTATTTTGCCATCCGGGGCTGCGCCCTGGTGCTTTAAAAGCTAAAAGGTAAAATATGATACATCGTACAGTATGAAATATTGAATCAAAGAAATTCAGATCAGTGGAAAAGTAAAACAAAAAAGTATGAAAGTAGCTGAAATTGGGGAGTTCTATGAAGTGGAGATTACTGAGAATCCGCGACACACATCATTAAATAGGATCGGCTGGAAATCTTGAGTAGCATTGTGGACAATTTAAGAGCTAGATGTTTCCAAACCGTGGAATGAAATAGAATGACGTTTGTAAAAAAATTATATTCAACATTTTTGAGGGTTTTTGAAATACTGACCTGACACTTGTGGCCGAGTAATAACAAAGGGACATATGACAAGGAATCCATAAACCAAATTTTCAGTCGCTTTAAAATATAACTAAAAAAAAGTGTTGGAAGAATTTTTGTACAACGTTGATTGTGGAAGAATAAGTATTCCATAATTTCTTAAAACTTCTGTAATACTGCTTAAAATCAATTCCTTGTAATTTTGTTGAGTGAGAACGTAATTTTAGTGTAATTAAATTAGAAAATACTCCATTACGCTGCTTATAAATCAGATTTCATCATTAACATTCATCATACTAAATGGACCACCTCTGAGGCAATGGGACCTACTACCATAAGTTCAGATCTGGTTGCTGCATCTTCGGCATCTGTGGGGACAAAATCGCGACATGACAGTTGATGAAGATGTTCCTGAGCATAATAATATAAATGAATCTGCACATATCTTTATAAGAATTATCATGAAATCAATAAATTGAGTTACTTGATCCATTACCTGTTTACATATGGTTTCTGTATCTATAATTCCAATCCAATTTTATATTTAGAATGTTCAGATATAGAGTTACTTTAAATTGTGGTAATGACTACTACCAACATATCAATAGATAAAATCCGTCCGGCATTGACCAGATTCATACGAAACGCCATTTTACAACGTGAAATTAGTTTGACATAGAACATTTCGTTTAATGTCGATAAAAAATAAATAAACGTGTGTATCGAAGAACGTACATATCTCCCAGCTGCCCCATGAGGAATGTTCCGATGACGTCACCTCCTCTGCTGAAAGAGTAAAGGTTGGTGACATACAGTTCTCTGTCGCACACCCAGTTTTCTCGGGAAGGTGCTGTCTCTATGTACCAAGTCTTGTCGTAATCCCAACCATATTGACAATCTGGGTGACAGCAAGGAATGAGTGTAAATAACAAATACATTTTTTAAAAGAAAAGGATTCAATATGTTGATCAATATAACGATACCATCCTACTGGTATGGTGAGCCAAATTATATCCACTTGTCAATTAAACACACAAGTAAGTTACTATAAATTATGGGTACAGAGACATATCATTAAACCTACTTACGAGTTATATCCTGTTTTTGTAAACCATGTTCTGTGGGAATAATACCTAAAGATGTTACGTCAGCCCAATCTTTCCCGACATACATTTTACATTTACTGAATGATAAGAGATCTCCCAGCTGCCCCATGAGGAATGTTCCGATGACGTCACCTCCTCTGCTGAAAGAGTAAAGGTTGGTGACATACAGTTCTCTGTCGCACACCCAGTTTTCTCGGGAAGGTGCTGTCTCTATGTACCAAGTCTTGTCGTAATCCCAACCATATTGACAATCTGGGTGACAGCAAGGAATGAGTGTAAATAACAAATACATTTTTTAAAAGAAAAGGATTCAATATGTTGATCAATATAACGATACCATCCTACTGGTATGGTGAGCCAAATTATATCCACTTGTCAATTAAACACACAAGTAAGTTACTATAAATTATGGGTACAGAGACATATCATTAAACCTACTTACGAGTTATATCCTGTTTTTGTAAACCATGTTCTGTGGGAATAATACCTAAAGATGTTACGTCAGCCCAATCTTTCCCGACATACATTTTACATTTACTGAATGATAAGAGTCCAGCCATATCCTTCTCTCTGAAACAGTGATAGTCAATTTGTACTTTAATTTAATTATATGTTTTATTAAGTGACATTGTATTGACTGATTAGCTTCATCTGAAATTTGTATACGGGATATTAATAAAGGGGCTGTATAAGATCTACGGACAATTTTTTTTAGTAACTTTTAATGAAATTATCAACATAATTAACACCTTATATTTATTTTCAATTATTATTATTATTATTATTATTATTAGCGCCGCGTCTTATTACCCGTTCGGGTTATACGCACTTACGCTAATGTGTACTGGTAGGGTGATTGCGAGATGAAATGGAGGATCTACAGTTTAACGTGGGATCCGAACCACGGTGGAGGCCTGGTATTCCTCAAATTCACAAGTTGTGATTAATACAAGTCTTGTCAGAGGTGAAGGAAGGGTTTGGCAATCATATAAATCTGTGCCGGGAATTTATTTTCAAAAACCCAAACCAATGATACCCTCCATGCTATGTAGCACCAGTCGTTTTTACTTTATTTTATTGTTAGGAAACCTTCTTACTATGAATGTTTTGGGTGATAGTAAAAATAAATTTTTTGTCGATAGAATTGCTAGTTGGATTCCCATGTTTCTTCATCATTTCACGTACTATCCACCCTCTGCGCCTCCTCCACCATAAAACACCACCATATAATATCAGCTTATAGCAACTTCTCTCTGCCAACCAAATTTCATACCCCTGAGGGTTCGGCCAGACTGACAAGCGTGCGAGCGTGCGACTGACTGAGCGACTGAGTGACTGAGCGACTGAGTGGCCAAACTGGCGAGCGAGCGCGTGATTAGCAGATAGCTCTCGGCAGTTGTTGACGAGGAGGCAAAGGTTCGAATCTTGGCTCAGTAAACTGAGGGTGGTTTTTGACAAGTGATTTATTGTTGTGGTTTTCTCATCCTCTCTCCACGCTAATGGTGATTCTTATTTATAAAGGCCTACTTTGATAATATTGAAGTATTTTAACATATCAGTTTTATATATATATAGGTATGGTTTATGATCTTACCAACTAAATTAGGCCGTTAGCAGCAAGTGTGCTAAACCTATCGATAGTAATAAAAATGTCAAAATGAGAAGTTTTCCTAGCACTCAATGAACCAACATATAATAATATTTCCTAGCGCCTGTAAACTAGACTGTACTGGCTCGAGCGCGCGCTCCAGTCTGGCCACCTCTCATTACAACCAATCAATGTGTTCTATTTTATATTTTAGCCGCTCGCTCACCCAGTCTGGCCGTCCTCTAACACTTCGTTCGGGATAGTTCCTCTTGGTGTACTCTATTTTCCCTCAATGTATTCTTGATATATTATCTATAAGTTACTCTTTCTCTCTCCACCCTATTATATTTAGTTGCTAATAGCAATGGTTTTAAATGTATTCATAATATAATTATATCAATAAATAATAATAATAAAAACCTTGGTAATGTGATTTCCTTCCATTGATCCAGCGTGTAGTTGGTTCCATTCCTGCCCGGTAGATGGCACCAGTGGTCAGGAATGGCCATGGCCAGCACGAAGTTGTAGTAAGGCATTGATGCCAACATGACAAAGAACATGTTGAACAGGTAGTTGAAACGTTTCTGAAACTTTCCTCTGGAACCGATTTTGGTCATGATTCGTTCGAACATCGCGTCTTCAGTTTCCTCCTGGTCTGCTTTCATTTTAGCTGATTAATGAATTATTAGTTTTAATTTAAAAAAACGCTTGTTTTATTCTTCTACGTAGCCTGCTCTATACTACATAAATATCTCAATCAACAAATATAAAGCCTAAAAATACTACAGGCTATTAAAATATCAATTATATGGGACATTCTAGAAACTTTGGGTAGAAAATTATTTGGTTAATTACAAGTCCACGGGGCAAGGACATACATAATTAACTTTGTGACGGCACTAAATAGAACATGTAATGAAGTCAAGTTTGTTTTTAAAAGTCACGATAACATTATTTCTGAAAGTAGAATGCTATGATAGCATTGGATTAGGAATAAATAATTAAGTTTAATGTGGAGTACGAGATATTTCAAGCCTCATTGTCAAAATAAGTCGTGAACTTATTGAGTAAGCCAATAAAAAAATGTCAAATTCGATTGAACCATTATTATTTTGGATTAACAAGTATTTGAGTTATCTTTGTATAGCTGATCACGAGGCGTTGTTATTCTGGATAAGTAAGTTGTTTAAATCAAACGCGTCAATACTAATTTTAAATGCCTTATATTTTCCACCGAACAAACTGAAATGACACATCACGATAACCTTTCAGTTCCTTGATTGCCGCGCCAGGATTCCAACCCCGACGATGCACATCACACTATGGAGTACTCTTCTGGACTGTTGAGAAGTAAGTGGCTCGCTCCTCAATTGATCCACTTCCCACATGGAGGAGATTAAAGTTTGATTATAAAGAGTGTTGAGTTATCACAGCAAGGACTTTGTTAAGCGACCATCAAAGAGCAAATAGACAAAGCTCTCGGGAACAATGCCAATCAAAATGTAAATATCGTATCACTAAAGTGTAAATATTTGGGGGACATTAATTTTATTAACGTTATCCTCTTTAAGTGTGTCATGTTTTTTTTATGTTGGTCGCGTGCTGTGAGTAGAAACACTAAAGCAATAATCCTTTTTTTTCCCTTGCAAGATCCAAATATTTCTTTAAACTTTGATAGTCCCGATCCTGATCGGCACAGCGTACATAGTCTTGGCGTGGCGGGGTGCGAACAATTTGGAATTCACTATATATTTGATACCAATTATTGATAATATTCTTGTGACACGTTTTGGCGGTCAAATGGCCGAAGTCAGTGCTGGGGTACGCTAAGATATCTTAGGGGATTTTATTTATATTTATCTGATGTATTAACGTGCACTATCTGAACCAACTGATTATTATATATCAGTACAAGATAACTTTCTATGAGCGAGAGTGAAAGGGCCTACCAATTTTGTCGTGAAAAGTATTTATACACATACCTTCCATTATTCTTTTACAAGCCACAATCGACATGGGACCGACGGCTTTAGTTTCCATCCAAATGAATTTGTGCTAATGATTTCTTATCGCTCAAGGAAAATCCATCAACCTCGGCTGGGTTTGAACCCACGAACATCGGGTCCTGAGGCGAGCACTTTACCCCAAGACCACCAAGTTTGAATCTTAGGGAAAATAGTTTATATATATTCATAAACATATTTATATAAGTAACACATGATAAACCTTGAATAATCAGGAACGGATTTGGGGTCAGCCGCAAGAGACCAGGACGTAAGGACATGCGATCTGGGAGAACCATTTATTTATTATAAACGTAAACTAGGACTATAGAATATTTATAGCTTGCATTATGAGCCAACAACTTTGTTGTACTGTTGTAAGGCTGTACCTTTTATATATTTAAAAATAAAGTTCTATGGTAAGTGTGTAAATGGTAACAGTTTATCATAAAGGAATATCTTGTCTTTCTTTCGTTGTCAACGGAACTGATGTTCCGTCAAAGGGTATATTAGACTCCTGATAGAGAGCCCAGTATTTCTGATCCTTGCCGAACACAGCAGCGTCAGCTAGTGTCTCAGGAAGCTCCTGGTTCTTTGTCTCAGGAAGGTAGAAACTTGCAACGGCCGCCAGACAGGTCCCTAGACCCATGATGGCGTATGTATACCTCTTATCTGTTACACTCCCCTGTGTACAAAACGAATTTCTAGATCAAAGTCTCCTTTAGTAAGAATTTAAAATTTAAAGGTAACATAAAACATAAAATAAATACACATACATTTCATACAGTTTATTAATATGTTATTTAAATAATTTAAAATATGGCGATACGTTAAAAACACCGCTACCTCACCAGGCGACTACCTTATTGTAAGTCTGTGACTTATCAAAGTGGGAAAACACGCTTCCAAATTAGGTCCAGCGGCCAATGTCTGGGGAACAAATATACTTCTCAGGCTCCTCTAACCCATCATAGCTGTGTCCTCCAAGCGTAGCTACGTAAGTAAAATGGCGCAGCGGCCAATGTCTGGGGAACAGATATACTTATCAGGCTCCTCTAACCCATCATAGTCGTGTCCTCCGAGCGTAGCTACGCACGTAAACTGGCACAGCGGCCAATGTATGGGGGACAGATACACTTCTCAGGCTCCTTTAACACATCATAGTCGTGTCCTCCAAGCGTAGCTACGCACGTAAACTGGCGCAGTGAGCAATTTAGGAACCGACTACCCAGTGCCCACCATCGATGCCTGTAGTCACCATACAGCTGGAAAATGTCCCCTTCTGCCTTGGATAGCTTCCATCGGCGGGAGGATTTGGTTCCTCCTTCCATGAGTGCTGGACGCACACGCCAGCGAGTTAAGGCACAACCTAAGAATCACTCTTACTCAAAGAGAGCTTTAACCATGAGCTTCTAACCCCGACCCAGCACTACCCCTTTATGACGATACTGTTAAATTGTAGTGGCGTGCAAAATCTCTTTTCAATCATTGGATTATAATAATTTAAAAACTGATGATAATTTTTTCTGCTTCAGCCAATGAGACTTGATAAAACGCCAAAACACTATCCTCAAATTAGTGATATAACAAATACTTCGTCAAAATTGACCACGTAAATTGATCATTACTCAGATAATGACCCAGAGAAGGCCCATATTCACTTACCAAGTAGAGAATGTAGGGCCCCAAAGTCCCCATTATGCTGGCAGCTGTAGACCCCAGAGAACATCCCGTCTGTCGGACACACGTAGGGAATATCTCCATGGCTTGAAGACAACAGGTGTATCCTGATATAGAGGTGACGAACTTGACAAAGACAACCATTGTCACCAATAGCCAGTTCAGCTCAGGTTCTATAGCGACATTAAATTCATTAAGGAAAACTATATATTTTACAAATATAACATGACAAAAAAATGTTCAAGTTCTGTAAGTATATATTAGGATGGGTTCATTACAATGTTCTTAAAATCTGAATATAAATCATAGAAAGCATTGTAAATGTAAGAGGCTCATATTGGTATGATTTTATCCCTCTCAATTCTGATTTTTTTTCACAATATATCTTATATTGTTATATAAAAAATAGAAAGAGTAAATATCTTGACATGTTTCGTTGCGAGCTGAATCTACATTCAGTTATGATATAAATTGTGGTTGGTAGAATGGCGGAAGGATAGAGGAATATGGAGGCATTTTACTAAACTGACTCGGCCACAGGCTGGAAGTAGTTGATGATGATGATGACGACGATTTAGTGAAAACCAATCCGGAAAACAACTTTGTACACGTGGGAAAATTTGTGCTACCACATTCAATACACCTCCATCATGTAGAAATGATTTTAAGAATTCTAACGATTCAACAGTTGCACTCACTGTTGACAAGGAGGATGATAAAGATGTGAATCACAGCCACGACGATAAACGCTGCAGTATGCGTCCATCTTCGTCCAAACTTGTCGCTGAAATACTTCCCAAAGATGAAACCCGGGAGTTCCACCAACGACTGCCAGAAGAAGTTCATGAAAGGATTCCCTGACATTGAGCTCACGTTCAATATTAACGTGAAGTATACGAGGTTTTCTAGTGACCTAGAAAGAAAATACTGTTTAGGTAGTACGATTATGTACTAATTGCGCTAGTGGGTTAGGGAGGTGTAAGGTTGAATTTAAAGGAAGTTTACCCAAATTTGCGACCCTTAACACACTCAGCCAGAATCAAACTCCAATCTCCCTTCCACCATCAGCAGTATAGTATTTGGTAAGAGTGACGCCTTAGATTGTGCAGCCACTGAAGTGGGTTGTAGATTGATTGATAGAAGTAACTCATTGTTTGCATTTTTAATGATTATGATACACTTAAAACAGTTTCATCTATTTATAACTGATTAACAAATCGAGCACAATTGTTGCACACATTTTTGGAAGTGAGAAAATATTCAAATAAGCAAGCGAATTTTAATATTTATTAATTTTTTTAAAGTATATCTGAATTATATAACCTTATTCATTTTCCCTCTGCCCGCTTATCTTAAATATATATTTACAATACAACATTATATAACGTAATTTCCCTCACCAAACAGTAGCAATCAGGAAAGTATTCTTAGCCAGTCTCCAACTCGAAAACAAACTCGCGAAACCATACGACTTCTCTTTCTTCTTGGATAGAGTTTGTAGAATATCCGCTGTATCTGGTGGAAGGGATGTACCATTGATTTTGGCAATTTTCTCTAAGGCCTTTTCACATTCAGAAATTCTTCCTTTGGCAGCAAGCCATCTTGGAGATTCAGGAAACACCCTATAAAAATAGATTCAAAACTTTTAACTATTTGAAGAAAATATATCAGTAGGTATTATGGTTGATTAATCATTTGTAAGGAGGATATATTTCCACTTTATATGATGATTGTGTTTGAGGAATTTGTAAACAGTTAATTAACCAAGGACTCCTTAGGGGAAGGATTACAGGTGTCCTCAGCCCTCCAGAGATTTTTCCATTCCAAGGTCAGTGGATTATAAAACTTTAAGAGAGGGTTTCCTAGGAACTGTTGACTATTGCGACCAGTAGTAGCCGCCAGCTGCTAACGAATGACCTTGTACGAGTTCTAATAAATCTGATAGAGGGTGTTTTCCTTGAGACTGATGATCCAAGGGCGAGGTTTTGGCCGTAGCTGTTAGCAGTAGTGACACCTTCTCGAAACAGTCAAGTTACGGCCACGTTCCTCAACAGCTTCATTTAGCTGTCCGCCTGTGTGGGTTAGCTATACAATCTTGTGTATGTGTGTGTGTGTGTGTGTGTGTGTGCTTTATTCAATGGGAAGAGAAATGCATAAGACGATGACAAATTAATTGAGTTGATAAATACGTATCCTGATTTATATGATCATGAACAGAATCACTGCAAAGACGCCCAAGTGGAAGAGAACCCTTTGAAAACTACTGAAAAAATGTGGGAATAAATTATTACCTACCTTCCAAAGAAATTCACTATAAATCACACATACGATGATGTTTTACCGGTGTCCAGGCAATTAAAAAAATTGTTTTAACATTTTATTTTGTGAAACCATTAATTTATATTTTCTTGACTAACACATTTTTATTACTAGAAAAAATACGATCGGGGACATTCTTCAATATTTACATTGCTTTATTAAAAAAAATTAATGAATTTTTAACTAACTTTTATTAATATATATATATATATATTAAAAGAATCCGTCCCAGAAAACATCAAATTTCTAATAAATTTTAAAATCCCTGAGTAGCTCTATACAATAAATTATAGCTTGACCGTTTTTTTTAAAACTAAACTTTCAATTTCTTTTAATGAAAAATGCTAAGCATGAATATTTTTGAAAGGAAGCATTTGACATACCCCATGACTAGCTACTTACTTGCAAGTAAAAAGAAAGAGCGATGAAGGTAAAGTTGAGACGATAAGAAACACAGACCAGTCTCCAGACAAAGCCCAAAACACAAGCGGCATCATGCATAGTCCAGCAGCAAAACCAGAGCTTTGCAGCATAGCTATCAATGAACGATCTTCACTGCCTGATATCTCTATACCTGAAAACACAAGCGACATCATACAGAGTCCAGCAACAAAACCAGAGCTTTGCAGCATAGCTATCAATGAACGATCTTCACTGCCTGATATCTCTATACCTGAAAACACAAGCGGCATCATACAGAGTCCAGCAGCAAAACCAAAGCTTTGCAGCATAAATATCAATGAACGATCTTCACTGCCTGATATCTCTATGCCTGAAAACGGGATTGCATTGAATTTGTGTTTTTGTGTAAAGGAACAAGGACACGATTAAAACTTTGTTTTGTATTATTCAGGCTGTTGTTAAATATATTTATTCACCCATCACCTAGAATGAGTGGAGCCTGGATGATGGCCGTTGTTGGAATGCTACTGATGACAGTCGCTGCTAGGAACACGTAATACATTCCTGAAGTGAGAGCAGAGGTCAAACGACCAGCCACCAATACGACGATACTGATGAAGAAAACTGGACGTCGACCAATCCTGAAAAAAGAAAATATCTCTAGAGAGATGTAACACGTCTGTGATTTAATAATGTAATGCACGTCGTAAATTACTTTTTTTGCGTTCAGCACTGAGCCAACCTTTAATTAAATTATTTCTCCTAAATGTGCAATTAATTTGGCGATTTTAATGAAGAAATAATTCATTTTATAGACATAATTAGAAATTGTGTTAGTGCCACTAGTAAATTAGTTAAATTATTTATTCTATTACACGACATACTCATGGAATCTCCCTCTTGCAAGTTAAACAACACTGACATATTTATTTAACGGTGAATATAAAACGCTTGGTAAAATAAAAGTGTGTATCGAAGACGTACATGTCTCCCAGCTGCCCCATGAGGAATGTTCCGATGACGTCACCTCCTCTGCTGAAAGAGTAAAGGTTGGTGACATACAGTTCTCTGTCGCACACCCAGTTTTCTCGGGAAGGTGCTGTCTCTATGTACCAAGTCTTGTCGTAATCCCAACCATATTGACAATCTGGGTGACAGCAAGGAATGAGTGTAAATAACAAATACATTTTTTAAAAGAAAAGGATTCAATATGTTGATCAATATAACGATACCATCCTACTGGTATGGTGAGCCAAATTATATCCACTTGTCAATTAAACACACAAGTAAGTTACTATAAATTATGGGTACAGAGACATATCATTAAACCTACTTACGAGTTATATCCTGTTTTTTTAAACCATGTTCTGTGGGAATAATACCTAAAGATGTTACGTCAGCCCAATCTTTCCCGACATACATTTTACATTTACTGAATGATAAGAGGCCAGTCGTATCCTTCTCTCTGAAACAGTGATAGTCAATTATTTCAGTTTTAGTTTATTTTCATATAAGTAATAACGAAACACTATCATATTAGGTACGATTAGCTTTATTTGAGGATATAACATTTTCAAACTATTTACTAAGGAATACCAAGAATTATGAAACTTACATGTATTTAAAAAAGAAAACATAATCACACCCCTTACTACTTAATAAAATAGCCCATAACCATTTTTCGTAGCAAAAATCCCTATTATTGAACCATCATTAACCACTTTGAACCATTTCACAACACATTGACTGGATTGACTACCCTTGTTTGTTTAGTAAATATTGCTATATAAATAAAGCTGTACAAACATTTTGATAGATTATTTATTTGACCAGTCTTTACAAATGATGGTTAGACATTCGGCCTTTCGGTACTAACAGTCGACACCAGTAACAAGATTCATTTCTTTCCTAATTAATTATTGAAACAGTAACCAGCCTGTCTCCTTAATTTCGGTATAACCTGGTCCGTGAGCGAGCGGTATTTCTAACGATCCCGGTGGTCCCACACTCTTCTCGAGCTGACCGTGGCCAGTTCACGAACTACCAAGCTGAGCCCAGCAACTGCGCTGCGATCATCCTCGAGCCGACCGTGGCCAGTCCACGAACTACCAAGCTGAGCCCAGCAACTGCGCCGCGATCATCCTCGAGCCGACCGTGGCCAGTCCACGAACTACCAAGCTGAGCCCAGCAATTGTACCGTGATCATCCTCGAGCCGACCGTGGCCAGTTCACGAACTACCAAGCTGAGCCCAGCAACGGCGCCGCGATCATCCTCGAGCCGACCGTGGCCAGTCCACGAACTACCAAGCTGAGCCCAGCAACTACGCCGCGATCATCCTCGAGCCGACCGTGGCCAGTCCACGAACTACCAAGCTGAGCCCAGCAACTGCGCCGCGATCATCCAAACCGAAAGAGGTCAAAACGGCACCGTTACACTCGGGTCTTTAATCTAATAAATAACTTAATATTTACTTAGCTAAGGTTTTTAATTTTTAATTTACCATCTTCAAGTTAGGGTTTAATGGATTTTAAATTTGTTCACTGACGTGATGAGTCCGATCCAAGAAGTTGAGACTTGAGTTTAAAACTGGACAGGAAAATTAATTTTCATTCTCCATTCATAGACTACTGAATCTATCTTAGATGGTATTCTAATAGTATAAACTGTAGAGATATAATACTTGAATCCTAGATTCACCACGTTCTAATAAGAGAATGTAATCTTAATAAATTAAATAAGAATTTTAAATTACATTCACTATAATCTTCTATTAGTTAAATAAAACATTATGATATATAATATTTATTTGTGTCGGTTTTATCTATAGAAATCTGATATACATTTTATTTTATCATTTTAACTTGAATTGTAAATTTGTGAATTTTTAAGATCAATGCATTCGAAATAAAATGTATATTAAAAATAAAAAATATATTCTAATTGGAGAAATATAAGATTTGACTAATCTCTAATAAATAATAAAAACCTTGGTAATGTTATTTCCTTCCATTGATCCAGCGTGTAGTTGGTTCCATTCCTGCCCGGTACATGGCACCAGTGGTCAGGAACAGCCATCACCATCACGAAGTTGAAGAAAGGCATGGTTGCCAACATTACAAAGAACATGTTGAACACATAATTGTAACGTTTCTGAAACTTTCCTCTGGAACCGATTTTGGTCATGATTCGTTCAAACATCGCATCTTCCTTTTCTTCCATATTTTATGACTAATTAATATTGTTTATGAAAAGTAAAAAAAAAAAACCTTGTTTTATTATTATAAGTATCTTATTTTATTCTACACGAATATCATCAACAAATATTGCATGCTTTTAAAGTATCACTCATGTTGAATATCTTACGGAAAATATTACTTTAATTTGACAGTCAATATAATAATATAGCTACAGGTAGTTAACTAACCATTTGATCGGATATGATATTAAAGATATATAATTAAAGTATTGTGTATACAATTTCCAATAAAACCATTATTTATAGTATATCAAGCATTATATTGGTGATTAAATAATTATATATTAGATCAGCGTTGATATGTCAAACACGAGTTAGGTAAAGAATGTTTGGAAATTAGCACTATTCGAACTTATTTCCTTCAGGTATAGTATAAAATTTTAATATCGAATTAACTATTATATGAATTAAAAATTCTGTTTAAAACATCACACATTTATATCATGTTTAAACGTTTTTATTTATGTCTAACTAGCGTATCACAAGCATTGAAACCTGTTGAAAATATTTACAAGTAAACAAACATTGTTTAGTACTTAAGGTGTGGCAGAAGGGAGAGCGCGAGTATATTTATAGTTTTTATAGAATTAAAATTTTTTTTGACCAAAATAAATCAGATATTTCTCAACTAGCAACATAGAGTTTAGTTTTCTGCACGTGCTAATATCAACATACCTTGAATATCTGTCAAGGCTGTCCTGGAATTTTGTCAAAACTTTTTCTCTTTATTTAAAAGGTTTTGACAAACTTCCAGTACACTCTAGACAAATATTCAAGATCTATTGATATTAGTACGCGCAGAAAACTAAACTCTATGTTGCTACTGGAGAAATATTTAATTTATTTTGGCAAAAAAAAAATTCTATAAAAAAACTGTAAAAATACTTTCGATCTCTTCGGCCGCACCTTAAGAAACTTCAATTAAATGGCACGCCACTAGAATTTTTCACTTTATTTCCCGTCACTATTCCAACATAGCACAGTACTGAAGTACTACTGCGAAAGGTGAAGTTATACCCCTCGAGTGTTAAGACAAAAGTGGTCCTTCCTTTAATTACTTAAAGTCCCACATGGAGCTTAAGTGTGATTATGTAATTGTGAGCCTCTAATACAAAGAGAAGTGAACCTGTAAGAGCAAAGAGTTGTCGGGAACAATTACGCTCAAAGTGTAAATATTCTTTGACAATAAACAGTGACCTTGGTGCTGTCACCCCCTTCCCCCTCCCCGTGCCACGCATATTACCACACTTACGGGACATCCGCTTAATTACACTAATGAGGTGAGGATGATAAAGGTAGAATTTAGGAAACGTGAACCCACATTTGCATGCACAGAGGATCGGATAAATTAATTTTAAAACCAAACCTTTGATACATTCGGCCATTATTCAGACCATGTTCTTTTCTCAAAGTGGCCAGATATTTTTTGAAACTTTTTGGTTTTAATAAATGTTTCTTATCGCTGAATATATGCTACTTTTTATGCAGTTTTGATTAAAATATTATCGATAAATTATATAAGCTAATTGTTTTTACCCAATCCTTCAACTATTTATGAATAATACAATTTTAAATTAGGTTTCATTATTGACATTTAAAATTTTCTTAAGGTTTAATAAATATTACTTTAGAACACCATTAATAATTTTACTTATAATCGTGGAAACGATAAACAACTCAAATTAATAAACAATCTTCATGATCATAATTAATATAAACTAAAATTATAATTCCTATTATTAGACTTTTGTTGTTTTTCAGCAACATTTTATTCTTATTACAAAATAATATATTGACATATTTGCAATGTTAAGTTTCACCATTAGGGGGAGAGGGGGGGCGGCTTGGGTTTTTTTTGACTAGAATTGTATCGTACGGACAACAAACGAATCGTTTAGTGTTTTTTTAGTTTGAGTGTCTGGTGAAAATAAATAAACAAAACAATATACAAATTCTTTATTAAAACTCAAGGAGCTATTTACAGCACATTGACAACTAAAGCAGAATAAGACAACTTGCAAAGATAATGTGATGAACAATGAACATACTGTATGCTATTTGGCTAACAATAGTGTATTTTTTCAAGTCCACATTAATTAAAATTACACTACTAATTTATTTAGCTTTATATTTTTCTCAAAACCTCTTTATGAAAATTATGCTACCATTTCATTTTTTCCAAATCTATTAATGGAAAAATAAAATAACTTCCAATGTCGAGGAACACCCAATTAGAACTGAGGAAAAGATTTGCAAAGTGCTTTATTTGGATTATCGTTCCATATGTGTGGACATAGATTTGAAGAAAGAAGAAAGAGAATAATTTGGACTATTTTGAGATGTGGATGTGGCGCGGAGTGGGGAGTATGAAATGGACAGATAAGGTCAGGAATGAAGAAGTACTTAAGTTGAGAGCGTAGGGAACACGAGAAAGGGTAATAGTTTTTCTAGTAACACTTTTTTGGTCCAAAAAAAAATTGTTCCAGTAGAAACAAAGAGTTTAATTTTCTTCAAATGGTGATATCAACAGTTGTTGAATATCTGTCATGAGTATGGCGGCATTAGATGAGAAACTTTTTAAATGAAGAGAAAAAGTTGTCATTAAATTCCAGGACACCATTCATAGATATTCAACAAATGTTGATATCACCACGTGAAGGAAATTAAACTTGATCTTTCTACTGAAGAATTAATATTTTATTTCTTTAGACAAAAAAGTTTTAATATAAAAACTGCAAAAATACTACCCTTTCCACACGCCCACCTTAAGAGAGTAAAATACATATGTAACAATTACTCTAGTGTGTTAGGCGTGAGGAAGGTTGAATTTAGTGGAAGTGTATTCGCATTTTCGTGGAGGAAGATGTAGAAACAATTTAATTAAAGCCACCCTTATTACACCCGACTGGGATTAAAAGTACGGTTTCCCCGTCATCCATAGTCTTGTCTACTGCGAGAGTAGTGCCTTAGACCATGCAGCCACCGAAGCAGGTAGTTACGATACTACACAGCATTAGTTCAATTGTCTATGTACACATTAGAGTATCTTTAGAGCTAGTGAAACTTCCATATCGAGGCCGCCACTAGGAGTATAACTATCAGAGTAGTGTTGGAAGTCAGCGAAGATGATCTGTTGGCGATTATCCAACTTAAGTAGTTGGACACATTGGTGTAGACTCCAGGATAGGTCGAGTTGGAACAAGGATAACCTCCATAAGAAGCTATCCCCACCAGATAGTCGTCACACATCATAGGACCCCCAACGTCACCCTGCACAGATCATCACACGTCACACTATATAAATCATCACACGTCACCCTGTATAAATCATCACACGTCACCCTGTATAAATCATCACACGGCACCCTATATAAATCATCACACGTCACCCTGTACAAATCATCACACGTCACCCTGCACAAATCATCACACGTCACCCTGCACAAATCATCACACGTCACCCTATACAAATCATCACACGTCACCCTATACAAATCATCACACGTCACCCTGCACAGATCATCACACGTCACACTATATAAATCATCACACGTCACCCTGTATAAATCATTACACGTCACCCTGTACAAATCATCACACGGCACCCTATATAAATCATCACACGTCACCCTGTACAAATCATCACACGTCACCCTATACAAATCATCACACGTCACCCTGCACAAATCATCACACGTCACCCTGTATAAATCATCACACGTCACCCTGTATAAATCATCACACGTCACCCTATACAAATCATCACATGTCACCCTATACAAATCATCACACGTCACCCTATACAAATATACAAATCATCACACGTCACCTTGCACAAATCATCACACGTCACCCTGTATAAATCATCACACGTCATCCTGTATAAATCATCACACGTCACCTTGTAGACGTGTCACTAACAATCAAAGGTGAGCTACAGTCTAACTTTCATAGTAGGGAACTTATATGACGTGTTGGAAAACTACTTTATCTACTATCACATATTCATACGTCAAGTCATGTGATCTGCAGCTTTTACTCTTGATATATATTATCAATAAATATAAAATAACATTAACAATATGGTAAACAATTATCAGTGCTCACCACAATTGATGAGGTATGTTTGTAAACTATATATCTATGCTGTTCAGTTATACAAGAAGATACAAGTAGGAATATAATTATTTTTAATTAATTCATTCATTCACTATAATATCTATGGTTTCTACCAAAGCGAAACAAAAGATAATGGTTTTATTAATATTTTTTGTTATTTCAATTAGCTACGAAAAAGCCAATTATACAGAGATTATTATTATTGGGTGTTCTGTCTTGAGACAAGTCCATTCATTTTGTCAGTGAACTTAGACCGCCAATAGCACCCTGTCCTCTGCCTCATTCAGCTTCCAGAATTTTCTTCTTTCCTTCAAGTCATCCAAGGTGTCAGATTGGAAGTGACTGTACCAGTTGACGTCTATCTATCTACCTGACAGCTCATATCTCCACCCAACTGGTTCCCCGCGCACAGCATCTCCGGCTCCATATCTTCGTATTCTTCAAAGGCGTCGCATATCGTTGTGAAAACGCCGACGTAGTTCATCACTGAGGACACGGACGATGTGTTCTGGAACATCAGGGAAGAACGTTAGACGCGTCGATTCAAATAATAATAATAATAATCGATTATATCGAAGTAGAACCCGAGCTTGATTTGGAGTAGGTATTGTGCGCTAACAACATTTATAAACCTTTTAAGTCTCCAAGGACAAGCTTTGTTCCGTTTAGTCCATGCCTATCCATTTTGGAACTTAGGGTTACATTTATATCTTTGTCCACCCCTGGTTAGCTAGAACTAACTTCTTTCTACCCCTGACAACCAAAATAACAGCTTACGATAACAGCCCTGATATTACTGTATAACTTACCGTGTCTTCACACAGCTAGTATATATATATATATTAATAAACAAATAGTATAAAACATTCGAACATAATCCCTCATAGAGCATGTAATAGTGTGGAACAAAATATTCATAAATCAGTCATCAGTAAACTACAATTAGTTTTATAGCTAGAATTAAAATAATATTTTGGCCATATTACATTTAAATATAAAAATTGAACGAGATCCGTAAGAAGGTTTAAACTGTAGTTCCAGGTACAAACATGGGGATAAACAGATAAACAGACAAACATGAGGACAGAGAGATAAACAGACAAACATGAGGACAGAGAGATAAACAGACAAACATGAGGACAGAGAGATAAACAGACAAACATGAGGACAGACATATAAACAGAAATACATTAGGGCAGAGAAAATTCTAAGCAACACTTTCTTGTTTAGGGCACACATAAAAAAACTAATATCCATCATAATATTATCAAGGTGGAAAATCCTTCACTCTTTTACTTTCTATCTATGAGAGAGTATAAACAATGGGTTTCAATATTGGAATTAGGGCTTTCATAATAATTTTAACTGTTGTGTTCTAGTTTTGATATCCCCAGCGGTTACTTGGATATACCGACTTGTGTTTCAGCCCAGTCCCACATGGATCAAGTAGTGGTATCATCTACATCTCCTTTGTTAATCACCTTTATTGTAATCAGGTTATATCTATTGGAACATAGGGAACATCTTATTTAAGGGCTAGCTCAAGTAAAAACAAAACAAAGAGCCCCTGGTGAGTAACTAACGGCGCAGATAAATTAAATAAGATTAATGAGCTTACATCGTAGAATCCCCATCCGGTGATAAGACAGGAACTGTTTTCCGCCATCGTCTCATTCTTCAGGACCAGGGAAGAAAGGTTGACGCCGTCGAACGGAAGGTCCTCTGTCAGCTGCAATGACAAACATTTATGGCGGGAATTGTAAAGTGAGAGGATACTTAGTATCAGATTCTACCACGTCCCTCACTGATGACGGGGTCATCGCAGTCTCTATTGTCTGGAAGGATAACCTTCCAGGCTGGTGTCGATAAATAAGTGAGCACTGAAATCAATCGAATCTGTTCAAGGTGCCTCCATGTTGGCGGTTCCCGGACAGTGGACGAGACTTTTGGTTCTAGCTATATTACTTACCTAAGTTAGGTTCTATCCGTGGGGTGAAACAGGCTCTTAAGACGTCTCGTTCGAGTTGTATTACTTGCCTAAGTTAGGTACTATCCTTGGGGTGAGACGGGTTATTAAGACGTCTCGTTCGAGTTGTATTACCTGCCTAAGTTAGGTACTATCCTTGGGGTGAGACGGGTTATTACGACGTCTCGTTCGAGTTGTATTACCTGCCTAAGTTAGGTACTATCCTTGGGGAGAGACGGGTTATTACGACGTCTCGTTCGAGTTGTATTACCTGCCTAAGTTAGGTACTATCCGTGGGGTGAGACGGGTTATTAAGACGTCTCGTTCGAGTTGTGTTACCTACCTAAGCTAGGTACAATCCGTGGGGTGAGACGGGTTATTAAGACGTCTCGTTCGAGTTGTATTACCTGCCTAAGCTAGGTACTATCCGTGGGGTGAGACGGGTTATTAAGACGTCTCGTTCGAGTTGTATTACTTGCCTAAGTTAGGTACTATCCATGGGGTGAGACGGGATCTTAAAGGGGAACATATTGTTATTGGATGAAAGAGGCACATTTGACTGTACCTCCAGCAAGGCGATGTCGTTAATTCTCTTATTATTTTTGACAGTGTAGTTCTCGTGCCACACAATCCTCCCCACTGAGCTGACGTGAGTCAGGGAGGTCAACTTGCTGGTACCGGAAACCACCGTAAGGTCGTAAGGTACAAGACTGGAATAACAAGAGCAGCATTCTGTTAGGGCATTATTAGAACTTACAAACTTTTAATTTCCGTGGTCAATATTGATATCGTGTTCATAATGTAGAGCTTTCATGTAAGTGTGAATTTCCTGGATGAGGAACTTTCATGCGAGTGTGAATTTCCTGGATGAAGAGCTTTCATGCAAGTGTGAATTGCTTTGATGAAAATCTTTCATGCAAGTGTGAATTGACTGGATGAAGAGCTTTCATGCAAGTGCTGAAGAAGACCATTACATCAATGTATTAAGAAGCTAAGCACTTCATAGCCTCGAGGCACATACCTGTACACACAGTATGCCGCAGTCACCACCAGCCTCCTACTAATGAGGGCACCCCCGCAGATATGGCTACCTCCTCTCCTCAGCGAAACCTTCAAACCAAAAGTCACAAAGGTCACACGACACGTCACCTTGTCACACGCGGGTCATGAGCTAGAGGGAACTATCGACTTGAGTGGTCTTTGAGTCGCTCAATTAGTGACAAACTATTTGGGCCAGAAGGGCATAACAGGAGAGGTGAGTTTTTGACAAAATGAGCCGACATTGGCCTGGCAAGCAAAGGCCCACTGTAAAATCACACTAAATGTACCGGGTCAGAGATATAATCCCGACAGTCTGAGTTAGAATCGTGCGCGTTTGATTTAACTGCATAATATAGCTTATTATTTATATTATTTTGGGGGTTTGAATATTGAAGATGCGTCGATAAAAAAACTCAGGTCAATAGTGCCATAAACCCACAAATAGTTGACCGAAAGAATATATGGCAGGAAAGCCAGCCACGATGAGAGTGCAGAGCTATGAAATTATGCAATAAGAAATTAATGTAAGAGTTTAAAAATTAAAGCCCAAACCACTCACGCGTTTAGTAAACTCCTTTGTGAATCCTTTCAACATAGGTGCGCCCCCCTACTCCCAGTGAATTGGGAATGAAGTTCCTAATGGGGGATGTAGACTCCTTGTTCCTAAGCTACAGTTTAATTTTCATAGGAAGTGCCTTTTCTGACAGCTAGAAAAGTTACTTATGTGTCTAATTTAACGTATTCATACATAAAGTCATGTGATCTGCAACTGTCACTCTTGATAATTGATAAAATATCACAAAAAATAAAGTAAAATACTATCACTGTTGGCCGCAATCAGATATGTTTGTATTTCCTAAGAGGCCCTTCCTGTGAGAATTGGACTGTAGTTCTACTGTAGAACTAACAATTACTGCTGGTTCACCTGATAGGAGATTTGTATGAAAGGGAATTGAGTGTCGTTCTGGTAGCTACTGGCCGACACTTGAAAGACAGAACTTGTAGAGATGTTCTCAGCTTCGTCCCAATCCGTCGTGCCATTTCTTGATAGGAGGCTGACGGAGATGTCGTCTAACTCAGTGCTGCTGCTAATGTCACCTTAAAAAATGCACAGTGGTTTCAAGATGACGTCATGTGTTCCAGTTCTGTGATTCAACCTTGCTGCAAGGTGTGGGAACAGTTCTGGGAAAGGAGGACGTACCCAGTCAAAACAGACTTAGTTCGCCACTATTAGGCTACCGATGATGTGTCTTGCACAAATAGCAACAAAGCTGTTGTTATGGACGTCTCAGGCAGAACCTTGATCTCTCCAAACAAGATGACATCAGTCTGCTGGACCACCTAGAGGGCTCAGGACGTATTGGACAGTGGCAGTCTGGGGGTCATAGGACGATTACCGGTACTTTTTGTGGGCTCTGGGGAAACGTCTTTTTGGGGGCTCTGGGGCAATGACTTTTTGGTGGTCTTGAGACAATGGCTTTTTGGGGGGGTCTAAGGCAGTGGAATTTTGGGAGCTCTGGGGTTATGGCTTTTTGAGGCTCTGGGGCAATGGAATTTTGGTGCCTTTGGGGCATTGTAATTTT
>CABFWO010000551.1:186595-248553 GCA_902155825.1 Timema genevievae
GTATCTCCAAGATCTTGTATTTCTAAGCTCCATGTATCTCCAATCCCCAAGTATCTCCAAGCCCCATGTATATCCAAACCCCCATGTATCTCCAAGCTCCCGTGTATCTCCAAGCCCCCATGTATCTCCAATCCCAATGTATCTCCAACCCCCCGTGTATATCCAAGCCCCTGTGTATCTCCAGGCCCCCAAGTATCTCCAAGACCCCTTGTATCTTCAAGCCCCCTGTATTTCCAATCCCCCATGTATCTCCAATCCCCCCATGTCCCACGCTCTACCAAGAAGCCAACATCCCCACGACAGCCGCAGCGACCATCAGCCCTCGATGAGCCACAAGAGCAGGGCAGTCGTTGAGGAGCAGCCACGACCTGAAGTAGGACACATTGGTGTACACCCCTGGATACATGGGGATCGCACAGTCGTATCCCCACGAGACGATCCCCGCCAGCTGTCCCTCGCACACCAGGGGTCCCCCAGAGTCACCCTGAGGACACACAACTAGAGATCAACATTTTCCGGTACATTCTGAACAAGAGGATCTGTCAGTAAATTGTACGTAGTGGTGGCTTGTGATTTATTAAGTAGGGGTAGAAACTAAAGCTTATTTTTTCTAGCACCACATATTACTACCCGTTCGGGTTCGGGTTTAATAATTACGCTAAAGGCTTTAGGGAATATGGAGGTTATATTTATATGAAATGTACACGTATTTGTGTGGAAGGAGAGTGGAAAACCTTTTTGGAAATAATACCCTCAGTACTCCCGACTGGGATTGAACCTTGATCTCCCCGTCATCAGCAGTCTAGTACAACACGAGAGTAGCGCGTTATACCACGCGGCCACCGAAGCGAGTTCGGGAGAAATTAACTGAAGTGAAAAATCTTTTAACTTCCTAGAAACAAAATAATTGGAAATTTTCCAAAAAAAAAACTAAAAATGTTCCTGTAAATTTTATCCCCTCACATCTTAGCACACAGCGCTCCAATCGGCGCTTGTTTGAACTGACACTGACCAACCAACCTGCGAAGACACATATCCATATCAAACGCAACATTTCCTTACTTGGGTGCATCGCACCTTGGACTTCCTGATTATATCAGACTCAAGGACACTCCAGACATGTCTCAGCGTTGCCAAGCTCTTTCCGGGATAACCACTTGCCTGCATTAATGGGGTAATGTCGGAGAAGTTGGAATTAAGAGTAAATGTACCACAATTTTCGTGTGAGAAGAGGGGAAAACTATTTATTGGGGAGGAAAATACCTCAGTGCATCTGACTGGGATTTTAACCCTGATCTCCCAGTCATTGGTAACCCAGTCTGTTGCTAGAGCAACGCCTAAGACGACAAGGCCACCGACGTGGGTAATAGCTTACTACATTGTCCTATTCAATAGACACGACTTCACCTAGACCCGGAGTCATCTTTCTAACCACTCAACAAAACTTCAGAGTAGCCCTTAACAATTTCTATCCTCAATTTACAAAAGTTTTCTTTATGAAGGTTCAAGACGAGTGAAGGGGGTGGAGGGTAAGTCAAATGGAGCGTGGGGTGCTTACAACCCCACCTCACAGTATATCATCTACATACTGATCTGATCCACGTGGTGGATTAACGATGCGGGGTCTGGCAGATGTGTTGGTCCTAGACTAGAACTGCTAATAGCAGAACAACTACGAGGATGGGTGACCAGGGGAAAGGTAGCTAGGCCGTATATATGGTCGATATTCGTATGTCAGTCAATCTCCCATTCAACCTGAACTGCTTGTTATTCGTACACTGGGAGATTGATCGACTCCCGAGATAATACTACAGGGTGGCCCACGGAAAAGTAGCCCGCCTCCTATATCCAGCAGGCGCCTCACTCTGAATAGGAGGAGGTCAATCCCACCCATATTGTGACATGAAGAATGAGCAAGTGAACTGCTTGTCTAAAGCACAAGACGGGATGGAAGGGGATTGACCTCCTCCAATTCAGAGTGAGGCGCCTGCTGGATATAGGAGGCGGGCTACTTTTCCGTGGGCCATACTGTATAAGTTCGGCCCTGTAGATGTCCAGTACTATCTAATAAGTTGCTGACGGCATCGGTACAACCTACCTGACAGGAGTCCTTTCCACCAACTTCGAACCCCGCGCAGAACATTCCTGGAAGGATGACGCTGCTTTCGTAAGAACAACAGGACATGACCGGAATCTGGACGAAGTTTAATACTTTGGATAGAGAGTCGTTGGAAAACTGTGAACCAACAAACCAGCCCACGTGGAGATATTTACATAACAATGGAGGAAGTGGAGGGCTATTTCCAAACCAGCCCCGTGGAGATATTTACATAATAATGGAGGATGTGGAGGGCTGCTTCCAATTACTTCATTAGAAATAATTATTAGTGTATGGTCGTATTCTACCAGGATAAGCAAACTTAGGGCCAGTTTCATGGTCAGACTTGTACGCCTCAAGTGTGACGCTACACTAAATACAACACGACACTTACCTTTACAAGAATGGAATGGGCCAGTTTCATATGGAAACTGGCCCATTCTATTGGAGTTTTGGGATAATGATAACGGGTTCAATTCCAGGCATGGCTGAAAAGTTTATCATTAATGAAATGTGTGTTTCCCCTTCCACAGTGATGAATTAACGGTTCGGGTATTTGTGCTGTGTCTGTGATAGGTTTAATTTAATTTGTAAGTCATGAGCAAAAATGTGCACAACTATTGTATGAAACACAATCGGTTGGAAAAGGCCAAATTGGTTTTCTTTCAATTTCTGTAATATACCCATGTTAATATCTTATTGCAAATCCATCAAGCTTTACCAGAAAATAGAGATAACATTGTAACGATATTGATTTGGACCACTCTCATATATTTAAAAAGTCATGGATGAATGTATTTTTTTATATAGTATCATATGTAAATTATCCTTTTAAGACTTCATCCATGGAGAATCACGCGCTTTTCAGGAATAATCTAGAAGCACTACACCATTAAAACTTATTTTTTATTTTCAAAATTTAACTCCGTAACATTTACCAAACAAGTAAGAGAAGCCATCTCCATATATCCAATAGGAAGCTAGCCTTCAAAACAGCTGTCGCAGGGACGCCATTGATTGGTTGGTTTTGACACTGGTCACGAGAGGTCCAAGGGGCAAGGGGCATGTCATATATAAGCTGTGTGTGCGTATGAATATATAGAGAGTGTGCTGGCAAGAAAGGGAGACAGTAATCACATACACAGAGAGTGCCGGTGAAATAAACTAGAGTACATGATTTGTATTTTAGGTAAAAGTGTATAAGAACATATAATCACTCCAATAAATCGTGTGCAACATCAACAGTTGTATTTATTACATAACAATAATTCCGTATCATAATAATTGGCTCCCAATCGCGGGACAGTTATATAACAATAATACCAAAACACCATAACAGCTGCATATAACATGACTTAACTTACAAATATGTAAAAGTAGATTTAGCAACTTTTCTAATTGTCGGATAAGAATATTACAATGAAAATCGAAATGATATTTTAAAGTGTGCACCCAATCATATTGCCATGGATTTATTTTGGGTTAGAGAGTATCAACTTGCTCTATTTAATTGTATACATGAATAATGACCGAAGCTATAAGGCTCATTCAAATGACTACAGCTCTAAGATGGATATACATTATGAGCCGATACTATGGAGCTCATTATAATGAATACAGTTCTAAGATGGATAGACATTATGAGCCGATACTATGGAGCTCATTCGAATGACTACAGTTCTAAGATGGATAGACATTATGAAGCCGATACTATGGAGCTCATTCTAATGACTACAGTTCTAAGATGGATAGACATTATGAGCCGATACTATGGAGCTCATTCTAATGAATACAGTTCTAAGATGGATAGACATTATGAGCCGATACTATAGAGCTCATTCGAATGACTACAGTTCTAAGATGGATAGACATTATGAGCCGATACTATGGAGCTCATTCGAATGACTACAGTTCTAAGATGGATAGACATTATGAGCAGATACTATGGAGCTCATTCTAATGACTACAGTTCATTCCCTTCATCTTAATATCCATGCATCCAAGAAATTACGTTTGTCAACCGAAAGAGCTTCGTTCATTCGGTCCTAAGCAGTTTCACTTATAAACTATGAACACCCATTTGATCAAAATCTCTTCGTTGGTTGGTGTTACTCACCGTAAAGTGACCCCAGCCACTGACGTCACAAGAAGTGTTCCCCGGGACTGAAGTGGTCCAGAGAGGGATGCTGGATATACCGGTGCCATCCAGAGGTAGGTCCGTCTTCAGCTGGAACATATACACCCCATGCGGTTAACGTGTCGTGACTGTTGGATCATCGCAGGCCAGAGACGGCAGAGATGTAATTAACAGTCTGGTTTGGTCACTCCTGGTTTCAACCCTTGGCTTACCTACGGATCTATATAACCAACCAACCAATGGTAATCGAGGGTGGGGTCTCATGACCTCACTAGGGTGGGTGCAAATTGTTTGTAATTCACCTTGAGTAAATATGGATTGGCGGAGATACTTTGTCGAAAATATTCCGAGTCTATCTGGGAGGAAGAAAATATATTTCAATGAAAAAAACTACATCCAGTGTACTTTATTAACCTCACAACCTCTAGGCAAGGCTCACTTTTTATATATATTTTACGCTAATGGTTTTAGGGATTATAAAGCAGGAAGTGTAACTGCATTTGCGTGGAAAACAATTTATGATAAAACACCCTCAGTACATCTGACAGAGATTAGAACCTCAATTTACACGTCAACACATGGTAATATCAACAGCTGTTGAATATTTGTCACGAACATAAAGGAATTTGACCAAACTTTTTATCTTTATGCCCACGACAAATATTCAACAGAGAAATATTAGATTAATTTTGGCCAAAAATGTGTTTTGCTACATAAGTTACAAATACACCGACCTTAACTCTCTTTCTCTTCCCTCCCACCTTAATACCCAGATATTGAGAGCTGCAGTTGGTCCCTCCCACCTTAATACCCAGATATTGAGAGCTGCAGTTGGTACCCACCACCTTAATACCCAGATATTGAGAGCTGCAGTTGGTACCTCCCACCTTAAGACCCAGATATTGAGAGCTGCAGTTGGTACCTCCCACCTTAATACCCAGATATTGAGAGCTGCAGTTGGTACCTCCCACCTTAATACCCAGATATTGAGAGCTGCAGTTGGTACCTCCCACCTTAATACCCAGATATTGAGAGCTGCAGTTGGTACCTCCCACCTTAATACCCAGATATTGAGAGCTGCAGTTGGTACCTCCCACCTTAATACCCAGATATTGAGAGCTGCAGTTGGTACCTCCCACCTTAATACCCAGATATTGAGAGCTGCAGTTGGTACCTCCCACCTTAATACCCAGATATTGAGAGCTGCAGTTGGTACCTCCCACCTTAATACCCAGATATTGAGAGCTGCAGTTGGTACCTCCCACCTTAATACCCAGATATTGAGAGCTGCAGTTGGTACCTCCCACCTTAATACCCAGATATTGAGAGCTGCAGTTGGTACCTCCCACCTTAATACCCAGATATTGAGAGCTGCAGTTGGTACCTCCCACCTTAATACCCAGATATTGAGAGCTGCAGTTGGTACCTCCCACCTTAATACCCAGATATTGAGAGCTGCAGTTGGTACCTCCCACCTTAATACACAGATATTGAGAGCTGCAGTTGGTACCTCCCACCTTAATACACAGATATTGAGAGCTGCAGTTGGTCCCTCCCACCTTAATACCCAGATATTGAGAGCTGCAGTTGGTACCTCCCACCTTAAGACCCAGATATTGAGGGCTGCAGTTGGTCCCTCCCACCTTAATACCCAGATATTGAGAGCTGCAGTTGGTCCCTCCCACCTTAATACCTAGATATTGAGGGCTCCAGTTGGTACCTCCCACCTTAATACCCAGATATTGAGAGCTGCAGTTGGTACCTCTCACCTTGATACCCAGATATTGAGGGCTGCAGTTGGTGCAAGTACACCACGTATAGTCCTGGGTTCGAGTCTAAGGGACAGTGAATGGTGCTTACCTCTAGTAGAGCTACATCGTTCACTGGTATAGACCCAGCGATGTAGTAAAAGTCCGGGTGAATAATGATCCTTCTCACGAGATTAGCGACGGTCAGGTCTGTCAGGTGGATACTCCCGGATACAACCAGCAGTTGGTGTTTCTTAGCTCTGGAGGAACACAGACAATCATATAGAGCACAGGTCTGTCAGGTGGATACTACCAGATACAACCAGCAGTTGGTGTTTCTTAGCTCTGGAGGAACACAGACAATCATATAGAGCATAGGTCTGCCAGGTGGATACTCCCGGATAAAACCAGCAGTTGGTGTTTCTTAGCTCTGGAAGAACACAGACAATCATATAGAGCATAGGTCTGCCAGGTGGATACTCCCGGATAAAACCAGCAGTTGGTGTTTCTTAGCTCTGGAGGAACACAGACAATCATATAGAACACAGGGCACCGATAGTTAGACAATTGATATAGAGCACATGGCACCGATAGTTAGACAATGGATATAGAGCGCATGCCACCGATAGCTAGACAATGGAATAGAGCACATGGCACCGATAGTTAGACAATGGATATATAACAAATGTCACCGATAGTTAGACAATGGATATATAGAGCACATGCCACCGATAGTTAGACAATGTATATAGAGCACATGTCACCGATAGCTAGACAATGGAATATAGCACAGGACACCGATAGTTAGACAATGGAATAGAGCACAGGGCACCGATAGTTAGACAATGGAATAGAGCATAGCTAGCCAACGGTGAACCTGGCTTTTTCCCGGCTCGTTGAAACATCACAAAATGGCTACAGACTAGACATAGTAAAACAATTTGATGGAATAGTACTGCTTTGTTCTTACGCATATTATTTAAATGAATACATAATTTTTTAACTCCATAAGCTTTGTGTTCTGACGTCATCTTCATCCTAATACTCTGCACAAACATATTATATTGAGTAATTAATTATTAGCATAGATTACAGTTAAACCTAATTTAACTGGATTGAAACAGGAGGGAAGGAAATCAAATGGAGAATAGGAGAATAATCAAAAGTTGATTATTCTATGTCATTTTCATCCCCCTTATTTAGTTATTAATACTAAGATTTTATATTTCAAGAAAGATCAAACTGACTAATACAAACAATAGAATTTTTTTATAAATAGACCTTGATGGTCTTGAGGTAAAGTGCTCGCCACAGGACTCAAAGTTCTTAGGTTCAAACCCAACTGGGGTCAACCGATTTTCTTGAACGATAAAAATCCGTAGCACAACTTCCTTCGGAGGGGAATTAAAGCCATTTGTCCAATCTCAATTGTTGTATATATAAGAACCTTGGACGTTATGTGAAAATACCTTTACCAGCAAATTAAGTAGGTCCTTTTGCGCTCGCTCATAGAAATTCTCGTGTGCTGATATAATCATTCGGTTCAGAAAGTACACGTTAAATAGCTAAAATAGATAAAGTTAATACTTTTACATAAAAGATAAGGCAAAAACAATCTAATGATCTGAACTGCTGATGTCTGTAGATGATTATATCTTGATAAGACCAACCCGTTGGTTAAACTGGTCGGGACACCGACTCCAAGTGCTGGATACCTTGGTTCACTCCCAGGTTGTGTTAAAGCACTTTTAATGGTTAAGTCCACGTCAAGTGTATAAGCATGATAAGTGTCGCACTTACTTGTCGACACAGTGGCCGGCTGTGATGACGAACCTCTTGTTGAAGATGGTTCCACCGCACACATGTGCGCCATTGATCCTGATCGACACCTGCACCAACAGAGAGAGCGTAACTGGTAGCACCACCTGCAGGCCTATACACCTGTTAAATATGCACTGTCTATCTTAACACGACTTATAAACTGACTGGCCCTTTGATTGACACCTGTGCCCACTGACAGTCTCATACCAGCTCGCGATAAACAAATCATGATAGTCAAACCCGATTCGGTGGTCGAATGGTTTAAGGCGTAACTCTCTTGTAGACTGGATTGCCGGTTACGGGGATATTGGAGTTTAAATCCTGGTTGGGTGTACTGAGGATGGCTTATACTATATGGTTTTCCACTCTCCCACCAGCCCCATCCTTACCGAAACCTATGCGTGTAGTCCGGATGGGTAGTAAGACGCGGGAACAACAACAAAAGTCGCGAATCCTCGACTACGCCACTGGATGATGACTCACTTGATATGGGAACTGACCGATGGACGCCGTCTGACCTCCGATGATCCTCGGCTCAATGTCGACGCCCGCAGACGCGTCGCTTCGTGACGTCACTCCTACAGGTATGTCGTGGATGAGTAGATTCGCGGGGACGTTACTGTCTGCAATACAAGAAGTGAAGCTGAGGTATTTGCCAATAGAGAGGGTATTCGCCAAAACAGCGAGAAATATCAAACGTTTGTTCGTTCTCGCCAATGTTTGCTCATGTCGTCTTACGATACTTTCCACACCTTAGCGAACATTGGCGAACACGTGCGAACGAACAGTCAGCGAATGGAGAACTCTATTTGGTGTAAACAGTCAGCGAACTGTAGCGAACACCATTCGCTAGTTTTCACTCATGTTCTGTTCGCATTCGCTGATGATCCGTCCGCTTTCGCTCTTTGAACGAATCATCAAAGGAATATTCGTGCTCTCCCCTGTTCGCTGTTCGTTCCAGTGCAAACAGTCTCGCCATTTGGATTTCTGCGAACGCTAGGGAACTGTTCTACGCTATTTGTTCTTTAGTGGTTGGCGTTGTTTTTAGTTTGTAGTGATTGCTGACGTTTCCGTGAAAATCCCGACACCAAAATTTTCCTCCTTTTCCTTCTTTTCCACGCAATTTTCCCCATAATTACAAGTGCACCCGCCAAACAAACTACTGTTAAATGCTCTTCATCATCACTACCTTCCATGCTACACGAGTATTCACACTCCAGGGGTAGCTGAGAATAGGTGGATCTTTTGCGAACATCTCTGAATATAAGTTGTTCGCTCCGGTGTGAACGCCATTCGAACAGCTCCGAACATCTCCGAACATCGCCGAACAGCTCCGAACATCTCCGAGCATCTCCGAATGGAACAGGAGCGAACGGTAGAGAATGTTCGCCGAATGCTCGTTCGCTCGTATTAGCTCCGGTGTAAATGTTCTCTTTAAATGCTGCCCTTACGTCCAAACCGGAGCGAATGTTGTTCTCAGTTGATCCATCGTTTGACGGCGAGCAATCCAGTCTAGCTGATTATGAATTGAAAATGGCTGATATAAATGGCAAGATACTTTGTGCAGGTACTTAAGCCACTGTCTGTATCCTGTGTTTGCACCGGCTTATTTATATATTTTAAGAAGAATAAGCTTTATCATGCAAACCATTTTGTGCTATGACTTCTTCTGTGGTCATTTCTGAAGTATTTAATCCCTAAAACCATTAATGTAATTAGTAGATAACCATATAGCGCGAACGGGCAGTAAGACGCGGTGCTAAAAGCTAAAAACGAAAAAAAAAAATCCAACATCAAAAGAATGTATAGCTTTGTTAAGAGAACAGTTAGGTAGCATGGTCTTTATATATATATATATATACACACACACATCAGTTTTGGATTAATTTCAAATTATCAAAAATGAGTCATCAATAAACAATTCTAAAATCAATTCTTTCTCTGAAAAACCATAATACATTACACTGTTATTTATCATGTGAAACAATACACAGATAATAACTTTCAGCTAAATCGTTATAGCCATTTAAACATATTTTATATATTTATAAAAACAAGTTTCAGTTAACTATCCTTAATTTTAAAAGAGTAATCAAAATCATGATTTGGCCTAAAGGTGTGGCCATATATATATATATATATACATATAGATATATATATATATATATAGAGAGAGAGAGATCAAATCAGCTGGAGGTACAGAGGGACAGATGGACAAAGGGACAAACAAACAGAAAGAGGGACAGATGGAGAGAATGGGAAAACCACTTTTGTTGCGTCCGGGATCACATAAAATGCCAAAATTCGTCATAATCTCGAGGTAGAATGTTGTTGTTGTTGTAATTAAAATACTTGACTTCTCTAAACAGGTTTATAATAAATATATCTTCCATTGACGAGAAATATTTTCAAAATAAATGGACACTTACCTTCAAGATAGCTGAGGTAAATTGTTGAAGCTGTCACTAGAGAAAAGTTATGCACACACGTCACCAATATTATTATCTTCACGAACATGACGTCACTAAATTATCTTCATACAAAGTCTAATTTTCAATCTTCTCTATACAATACCTGGTCACTTTCATTTTATTTTTAAAAAACTGGAATTCTTCTCTTAAACTAATTATTAGTGTTAATTGTCTTCATTTTTTAAGTCTTGGACCTCTCTTTCTTAAAGATACAAAATAAATATCTCCTTAATGTTCGTAAATATTCAATAATCTGTAATTTTCTATTAACGCTCTCTGATAAACATGTCCGTTATCACTTCTGATTATAGATTAGTGCTATAAGATGATAAGTGAGTGATTCACTTAAAATTAATATTTTGTTGTTGATGTAAATACTCAAGAAGATCGGCATCAACTGGAGAAACAGAAGGCTGATTGCAAGTCTGTACCTGGGACAACGAGTGAAGGTGAAGATGGATGATAGAGAGACCAACAGTGTAGATATAGGAAGAGGAGTGAGGAGTGAGGAGTGAGTGTGTGGCAAGTGGCTGGTCAGAGAAGCCCTAGAACAGAGGTCTACAACCTTTTTGTACCATAGAGCACATTCAAAACTAACGGTAGTGCGGCGGGCACCAATTACTTTTTCAAGGCAAATTTAAAACAGAAAATAATTCATAAAGCAAATAACACACACACAAAAATACATGTTACTAAAAAAAATTGTGAATTTAAAATTTACAAATTATTTTTTTAAATTCGGATATAAAATAACGCAAATGGCACACACGCAAAGTTAATCCAAAACCATTTCAAAACTATAGAAACCATTTTTACCAAACCAAAAGTCAATGTGATCCTTGACACTGCATTTCATCAGCCAGTACTTCATAATTCGGAGCATAGGATGATATTCCCGTTCGTAAGCAATCATCAAGATGTTCTTCAGTAAGTCGAAATTTGTAATTTGATTTTATGATATTCATGGTAGAAAAGAATGATTCACATAAGTTTGTGTAACAGAAAAAAGATTTTATCTTGTACGCTGCACTTTTCAAAAAGGAAACTTTTTTTCTGTCAACCAAATCCCAAAATTTCTCATCTGTTGTGTAGGATTTTAGCACAATGTCTTTCTGAAGATCCAAAATCCCTAGCTCCAGTTGTTCTGGCCTTAATTCAATAAGTCTTTCAATGGCTGCAGCTAATTCTGTTGCAATCACTTGGCTAGTGAAAGGATTGATAAGAAAAGGGTGACCATTGGATCGATGATAGTAAACTG
Organism: Timema genevievae; assembly: GCA_902155825.1. NCBI lineage: Eukaryota > Metazoa > Arthropoda > Insecta > Phasmatodea > Timematidae > Timema > Timema genevievae. The sequence goes on from CABFWO010000551.1 coordinate 198,129, forward strand.
CTCAAATCTCTTTTCAAACTGCTCTTGAAGAATTTGAAGGTGAATGACAAATGATGACGAGTTAAAGTCACTGTCACCTAACATTTTCTTCATAGTTGGGAAATGCACGAGATATTTAAGCTGCAGATTAGACATCCACAGAACCAGTTTAGTTTTAAATAAGTTCACAGAGCTCATAATTTGAGTTACATGTTTATATTTTCCCTGTAGCTCTAAGTTCAAGGAATTCAATTTGTCCATGATATTTGTGAGAAAACCCAAATCCACCAACCAGCAAAAGTCACTAAGTTGATCGTAATTCAGATTTTTGGGTTTGAGAAATGTTTTTATCTCTTCAATCAAACTTACAAATCTTGTAAGAACTTTACCTTTACTGAGACAACGTACTTCTGTATGCAGGATAAGATCGGGCTGTTTAACTTCAGAATCTTCTAATAGGGCCTTGAAAAGTCGGTGCTACAAAGGTTCTGCTCTAATATAGTTGATTATTTCTATTACTATTTTCATAACATATTAAAATGAAAGTACTTTGCTACACAAGGCTTCTTGATGAATAATACAGTGGTACAATATAAAGTTCGGAAATGATTCATCTTTCTTGCACAGGGCAGCAAATCCATTGATATTACCCACCATTTCAGTGGTGATCGCAGGTAGCTTGTTCAGAGACAAATATATTGACTTGGTGTATGTTTTGAATAGGTTGTAGGTTGTTCGCCCTTTCTTTGGCAATATTTTCAACAACTCTTCTTTTGTAGTGAAGTCATTAAATACCATTCTCACCATAAATGCCAACTGTGCTTGGCTTGCTATATCTGTTGACTCGTCAAATTGTATTGAGAACCATTCGTATATTTCCAAGTAATCCTTTAGCTGAGTTTGCATGTCAGTTGAAATTGCATGTATTCTTCTTGTAATGGTGTTATCTGATAGCTGTAAGGCTTGGATCGCTGACATAATCTCACATAAACCCTCAAACAAGCAATCCAATCCAGTCAGAAAGGCCTCTTTTAACAACTCCCTATCCTTGAATGTTTTTTCCTTCTTCTTTGCGAGCAAGTGAGAAATTTTGAAAGAAGCAATAGTGTCATTTTTATGTTTTACCACGGGTATTGTTAAAACCAACTTCTGGGCAGTTAGGTTTGATTTTAGTTGATTCAGTTTATTTTTTTCTTAATTCAGATTTAAGTGGATAGCTAGTTTCAAAAGAAGCGTGATTAGTCTGGAAGTTAAGTTCAACACTATGTTTTTTGACACTTCCACACAACAAGAAAACACATTTATCTTTAAAATTGACAAAACAATACGATTCTTCCTCGTCAGCCTTAAAATTTTACGTTCGTTACCTTTTATTTGACACACTCGTTTTGGGATTAAGAACCGAAATATTTTTAAAAAATAAGTAGGGAAAACCAACAATATAATACACAAAAAGTATGGGTATTTTAGCTAGAAACAGAGCATGAAATACGACTAAACTGTAATGATTGGCTTACACTGCACAGTAGCTACTAGCTCCCATCAACCTCAGAGGTCAGCCTCAACGCTATACACACGGCCGGTCAACTGCCGTGTTAAGTTTCCAACAGCGATTGTGACGTTACATGGGGTTGTGGATAATACTCAAGGCCGTATCCATTGGGGGAAGGGCGGGGGGTTTAACCCTCTCTAAGTTGACAAAAATAAATAAATAAAATACTGCTTTATTTATTGTTTTAACAAGACCAAAATAAAGACACAAGGAAAAATTTAACTACTCACTACCATTTTGGTGCTTAGGCATATTTTTAAAACATATATTTATGTTGTATTTATTCAGGCAACAAAGCTGGGTAGATCCATATCAAGATATTTTCAAACTAACATGGTATTAGTGAGCGTGGGGAGAATGATGGAAGGAGGTAGGTCTTTGAGATTAGGAAAAAGCAAAACCATTCAGCTTGAAACTATTAGAATGGTAGTTACAAGTAAAAGTAAGCTACACTTTATAAATTAGCCGGCAAAGAAAGAGGAATGAGAGGGAGGGATTAAGGGATTAGAAAGGGGGCTTTCAATCACCAACTTCTTGAGAACAGCATACCTGGAGATAAGCACAAACTTGATTTTTGTCGGAAAATTGACCGATTAAAATTATTAGTCAAGAACTTTTCAGCTGTGGTCAAAAAGTGGCGAGCAGACGCAAAAGGTTCGGTGGGCGCCATGACGCCCGTGGGCATAGGGTTGGGTACCCCCGCCCTAGAGGAATTTCAGGACAGGAGGATGCGTCATCAACACAATAAAATAGGCAGATGATCTAGCATTGCTGGCCAAAAATAAAGAAGAGTTGTAGGAAATGATGGACCAGCTGGTAGAGAAAGGGAGAAGATATGGCATGGAGATGCATTGAGAAGTTAAAGGGATGGTGATTTCAAAAAATGAAGAGCCACTTAAAATCAAAATTGGAAACCAGAAGTTGGAAAATATATAGAGCAGTTCAAGTACCTGGGAAGCTAGCTGACAAAGGATGCCTACTGCACCAAGGAAAGTAAGTTGATGATCACCACGGGCAAGGAAGATTTCAACCAGAAGAGGTAAATGCTGACCAGAAAGTTGAGTTTGGAACTGAGGAATAAATTGATGAAATGCTACATTTGGAGCGTCACACTGTTTGGAGCAGAAATTTAGAATCTTGGGAAGATGGAAGAGGAATATTTGGAGAACTTTGAAATGTGGTGCTGGAGAAGACTTGAGAAGATCAGGTGGGCGGACAGGGTGACAAAAGTCCTAAGAAGTCCTAACAAGAGTTGGGGAGAAGAAAACCATTTTGGATGTGATTCTTCGGTGTAAAGCAAACTGAATCGGACACATCCTTGGTAGGAACTGTCTTCTGCACGACGTCATAGAAGGAAAGGTTGAGGGAAAGAGGAGCTTAGGAAGAAGAAGGATTCAAATAATAGATGACTTGAAGGAAAGAAGAACATTCTGGGAGTTGAAGGAGGAGGCAAAGGACAGGGCACATTGGCAGTCTAAGTTCACTGACAAAAGGAATAGACCTGTCGTAGGACAGAGCCCCCAATACTAATGTATTATTTTGATTATCTTTTTATAACTATTAGGTCCCGCTGATGGCTCTTTTACAAAATGGTTTTCCACTCTCCCTCCACGCAAATTAGGGTGTATTTCCCCTAAATTAAGCCTTCTTAATCCCTAACCCAATAGTGTATTTAGTACATGGGTGTGTAACCCGAAAGGATAATAAGACGTGGTGCTTAAAAAAATATTGTTTTAGTAACTTTAGTAGCTACCAGGTACTGTAACACCTTACAGGTAAGAAAGAATTGTAGATTTACACTTTATTTTCCTTCCTCGTCACAATCGTATTGGAGCAACTATTCGGCAAGCCCAGACGGTTTATAGGACGCGGTACAAAGAAGAATCAAACAAATATTTGTGTATAATATCAACAGGAAGTACAATCTTTATACAAGCTCTATACAATATCTACAGGACAGATACAGGAGTATAGTTGATGACGCGGTACATGATCACAGTCACGAGTCTAGTTAATGACGCGGTACACGATCACAGTCACGAGGCTCGCCACGAGCAGGGGTGTGCTGCTGGAGCCGTGTGGGGCAAGACTGTTCTGGAGGATCCAGCTCCTGTAATAGGACACGTTGGTGTACACCCCTGGGTACAAACTGGCCGCGCAAGACGCTCCCCAGGACACTATCCCCGTCAGTTGACCGTCACACACCAGAGGTCCTCCGGAGTCACCCTGGGAACACGTCACAGTCTGGATAGTAATAATACAAAGCTACAAGTGTATCGTGCGCGGTTAAGAGATTTATCTTGTCTAACAAGCTAAACTGAGTTCTTGAAACTACTTGAGCTTTAAATGAGTGTCTGAATGAGCGTGTGAATGTTTTACTACTTTTTTTTAATATTCCTTTATTAAACTGTATTTCAATAAATGTAATAGTGTATGTTATATTCAACACTGGTTAAGTGGAAGAGAAGGCTAACGCATTAACTTCACCAGATAAATAAAGGCAATAATAATAATAATAATAATAATTATTATTATTATATCGTAATGGCTGTGAGGAGATGGTCCTTACCGAACACGAGTCCTTCCCTCCCTCCTCGTATCCAGCACACAGCATCCCAGGACCAATGTTGTCACTACCGTAGTTCATACAGAGAGACACAGGGACTTGTACATACTGCAGTTCCAGGGACAGCTGTTCCTCTGTTACCTGGAAGTAACAGTTCATACAGAGAGACACAGGGACTTGGACATACTGCAGTTCCAGGGACAGTTGTTCCTCATGTTACCTGGAAGTAACAGTTCATACAGAGAGACACAGGGACTTGTACATACTGCAATTCCAGGGACAGCTGTTCCTCTGTTACCTGGAAGTAACAGTTCATACAGAGAGACACAGGGACTTGGACATACTGCAATTCCAGGGAAAACTGTTCCTCTGTTACCTGGAAGTAACAGTTCATACAGAGAGACACAGGGACTTGTACATACTGCAGTTCCAGGGACAGCTGTTCCTCTGTTACCTGGAAGTAACATAGGCACGTCTAGACAGGGATGTGGTAACAAAAACACTTTACAGAATACAAACGCATTTATTTTCGGTCAGCATAGCCTACTACAACTACGCTAATGAAATAGGTATGGGGAAGGTAGAATTTGAAAGAATATGTTCCCACATTTGTGTTGAGGTAAAGTGGATGAACAGTATATGAAAAATTCCCTCTCAGTTCACACAACTGGTACTAAAACCCAAATATTCCCGTCACTGGCAGATCAGTACGCGTTAAAACCGCATGACCACCGATATGAATATAAATATATTGATAGATTATTACTATAGGCCGTATTAATATTTATATTGATGTATATTGATGTATCCCTCGCGGGGTATAGTTACATCTGTATATCCCCAGCCGCTGACTCTGCACATCTTGTCCAGAGGCGTTGACGTGTTCCTCAGGGAAATATTGGCTACTGTGACGTTGTCAAGATGGAGTCGCGTTTGGAGCTGCAACATAAACACACTAAATAATGTATTCTCATACTAACCAGCCCCGTCCTACAGTGGTAATTGCACCTGGATACGAACTTATAACTCCGGGGATCGATTCTAGTCCTCAGGGATAATTTTACAATTTACGAATACCATTAATTAGTTTTTTTCCCTCAGAAAAAACAAACATATTATTTTAAGATTCATATGAAAGACTCTTCAAATATAAATTTTGAACACATTTTATTTTACACATTTAAAAAAAAAGTGTCATTCGTCATTAAATTAACCTCAAATATTTTTATTCCTTATTATTTATTTAAATATTCTTATTAATCATGTTTAGCACTCTTACCTTATCTATTTTGAACAAAATATAAACCAGCTTCGGTGGCAGCATGGTTTAAGACGTCACTCTCGCAGTAGACTAGACCGCCGATGACGGGGAGATCGAGTTTCGAATCTCGGTCGGGTGTACTGAGGGTGGTTTTTCCAAAATGGTTTTCCACTCTCCCTCCACGCAAATTTGGGTAAATTTCCTATAAATACAGGGTGAGGCCGAAACAATTAGTCGATTAGTGACTTGAAAATTAACACTTTAATTTAAAAGTAAATATTCACTAGTTAATAAAACCAAACTACAAACTACACTTTTTAAATTTTTTTGAAGATAATGTCAATCAGGTGAGCTCCGTCGGACGTCAGACAAACCTCAGCAGGTTGTCCATCACCTTCCTCAACATGGATCGTCTAATTGTTTCCATCCCACCCTGTATAACCGTCCTAATCCCTAAAATCATCGTAATTAGTACATAAACGGATAACCCGAAAGGGAAGTAGAACACGGTGATTTAAACAAAAACAAATCCAAAAAAGCAATTTTTGGCTCCTTGTTTTCCCTCCAAGTGGAGGAGTGACTAGTTAGTTCAGTTCTCACTTACCTCCAACAGCGCCACGTCATTTACTGGCACCTCATTCTGAACGTAGTATTGCTCATGGAGCAGAACTCTTTTCACAACGCTAATGTGCGTTTGGTCGTTCAGATGTATACTTCCGCTGACCACATGTAGAGCCTCCGCGTGGACGCTGAGATAAATAAGAGCGAATAGGATTAGACTTGGAAAAATAATATTAATTAACAGAGCTAGTTTTTAAAAGTAATATTTTTTTATCACCACGTCTTACTACCCGTTCGGATTATAGATTTAAATACTAATTAAGATAATGTGTTAAATATAAGGATTCGATTCAGAGGAAGTGTACACAACATTGCGTGGAGGGAGAGTGGAAAAACTATTTAGTAAAAACCACTCTCAATACACCCGCCCAGGATTCGAACCCTAATCTCTCCGTCATCGGCGGCCCACTATACTGAGAGAGTGACGCCTTACATTCAACAAGCCTAACACTTTATGGGGCCCACTGTTTTGTTCCGGGCGAGCGCCGCGGAAAATGGATTACGCCCCCCGGTACAATTGACCGGTAAATCAGAATTAGGAAGGTATAAATTAATTTTTCTTATGAAGAAACTTCAAACACTCCACGGTTAAAAGTTGTAAGTTCATTTCCTGTACCCGCCTCGGTGGCGTAGTTGGCTAACGCGCTAGTCGTGTTGAGCTCGACCGCCGAGGACGGGGAGATCGAGGTTCGAATCTCGGTCGGGTGAACTGGGGGTGGTTTTTACTAAATGGTTTTCCACTCTCCCTCCACGCAAATGCGGGTTCACTTCCTCTAAATTCAACCCTCCAAATTCCTAATCCTTTAGAGTAATTAGTACTTAAGCGTATAACCCGAACGGGTAGTAAGACGCGGTGCTAAATTATTATTATTCTTTTCCTGTGCCCGTTTATTTAACATTTAGAAATATTTCGCTAAAACCATTTAGTTATTTGGGTAAAACATAACTTCACGCGACAGCTTTTGATTCTGTCAGATGTATTTAAAATATTAGAAGGAACGAGTAGTAATAAATGCATTAAGTAGCACATCTACCAGCTCTATTCGTGTTCTTATTGAACAGTGGCGCGTGGTGCTCTGGGCTGTGACCGCACGGCACACCAGCCGCGGCACACCAGTCACGGCACACTGCTTTACAACACGCGGCCCAAGGTGGAAACGTGCAGCTATCCCGCACGGGTATTATTATTACTATTATTATTATTATTATCACCGCGTCTTACTACCCGTTAGTGTTATACACACTTACACTAACGTGTAATGGTAGGATGATTGTGAGATGAAATGGAGGACCTACAGTTTAACGTGGGATCCGAACCACGGGGGAGGCCTGGCATTCCTCACATTCACAAGTTGTGATTAATACACGTCTTGTCAGAGGTGAAGGAAGGGTTTGGCAATCAGATGTGCTGGGACCGAGGACTGAACCTCCCAGCACAGAAGTTTGACACCTTACCCCCTAGACCACCAGGTCACCTCGGACGGGTAGTAAGATGTGCAGCTAGGGGGGTGGGACAGTCTGTATTTACGCCGTCTCACCCATTCACGCAGTGAGCAGCCGTCAGGATATATCTGCTATTCAGGATGGATCCCCCACACATGTGGTTGCCGTTGTACCTTATCGATACCTGAAACAAATAATCAATACAACTCGGCCATCTGTGTTAGATTCAAATATCTGTTTGTTATCAGACAAGCATCGGTGGACAAGCGGACTAGGTGTGAGGCTCATCCAGCCTGGTTTGCTGTTGATGAGAATGTAGAGGCTCGTATCCCAGTTGAATGTACTGAAAGGGTTTTATCGTAAATGGTTTAACACTCTCCTACCACGCAAATCCGAGTGCATTTAATTTAAATCCAATCTTCTTCATCATTTACCTATATAGTTATATATATAGATATATGGTGTTCGGAAACTCATATCCCAAATTTCACATATAATTTGTTTGAAGCAAAAGTAATACAAAATCCCTGTACACTTACATACGGAAAACTATGCTAATACCATTAAATTGTGTTCGAAGTTTCGGCGTACAGCGCCGGGAGAGCAAAGCTGTTCAAGCATGCGTGTACAACAGGTTGCATAGGAGTCAAGCACTTGGCACTACACACCTCGATATCTTGGAGCACGGCAGTAGAACACGCCACAGTTAATAGTAAACAACACACCAGTCCTTCTAGAAATGAGAATACGTTCTTAGGGTCGTCATTAACGGTCCTACGTCACAGCAAGGGCTTACCATTATTACATGTGCATTGCCACGCGCCTAACTCCTATGCAACCTGTTGTACACGCATGCTTGCACATCTTTGGTCTCCTGGCACTGTACGCCGAAACTTCGAACACAATTGAATGGTATTAGCATAGTTTTCCGGATGTAAGTGTACATATATTTTGTATTACTTCCGGTTCAAACATGATATATGTGCAGTTTGGTGTATGAAGTTCTGAACAGCCTGTATATATGCATATAGCTTGAACGGGTAGTAAGACGCAATAACAAAAAACAACAACAACAAAGACAGCAGCAACAACTACTAGAAATAATAATTTAAATAATATAAAATATCTTAATTTTCATAATAAATCTAGTATTTACAACACATTTAGCAATTATATATATATATATATAACTTCCTGTTGGCTAACAGTAGCCTGACCTAATTATCCTAAAGGAAAAAGATGAGAAAGGGGAATTTATAAAAAAAAAACGCACCCCCGTATTCGCCCGGAAGAGTTATGGAAAATCCCCCAAATATGAATTACCCCCCAGTGCAACTGTAACTATATAATGTAAGTGTCTAGGATAGGGAATGTAATATAATATCGGATTCAAAAAATTATCCAGTGAAAATGGGAAATTTTGTAAAAAAATTGCTAAGCATATAATTTTTTTTAAAATATCCGCTCCAATTTATCCGGTTGGAGGTCAAACCCTGGTCTTCCGAGCTCACGTAAACGGATGTTTAGTTAAATTGACTCTCAGATGAAGTCCCTGGCGGTTACCCAATTAACTTTCTCTCCAATTTAACTCTCATGAATACTAAGCAGAATCATTCTACTGACACTGACCTTGAATTTCAGAAGAGGCTTGTTTTAAAAAAAAAATTAGTTTAGTTTTACATTTTATTTACAGATGAATGTTTGTGTATTGTGCATTGTGTGAAGTTCACTTTGTAATGTGAAGCGAAGTAGAAGATAAGGTTTTTGTTGCTGTCCCATAACAATACTTTTAATTTCTAAACGATACATTAAGTGCAGTGCTTCTAGGTAAAGAGGAAGGCTTAGAGAAATAAACAAGGCCCACTGCATTATTTTATTATAATAAACAAAGCCCACTGCATTATTTTATTATAATAAACAAAGCCCACTGCATTAATTTTATTATAATAAACAAGGCCCACTGCATTATTTTATTATAATAAACAAAGCCCAATGTATTATTTTATTATAATAAACAAGGCCCACTGCATTATTTTATTATAATAAACAAAGCCCAATGTATTATTTTATGCTGATAAACAAAACCCACTATATTATTTTATGTTGATAAACAAAGTCCAATGTATTATTTTATGCTGATAAACAAAGCATTATATATTATTTTATGTTGATAAAAGAGCCCATTATATTATTTTATGCTGATAAACAAAGCCCAATGTATTATTTTATGCTAATAAACAAATCCTTATATATTATTTTATGCTGATAAACAAAACCTTCTATATTATTTTATGCTGACCATCTGAATTTATCTCTGCTTACATAATAGCTGTCATGTAATCATTAGTTTGTGTTAAAATACTGTTTAGTAGCTGTTATAAAATAATTTTATGTTGAAATATGTTATGTTAGTTGAAATATTTCAAATAATTATGTTAATAAATAATGCATCAGAGTTTTACTCTTCCTTAGAAATATTGTGAAGATTTATTGTATATGTTGAAGTCAGAAGCAAAGGAGATTTTACTTTCGAATTTGGCTTAAGACAAATATGGGAGTATCTCGCACATCATGTAGGGTAGGTTTCATTAGTTATGTTATTATATAGGTACTGTTCTGGGATGAGGTGTGGAAACAGTATTTTCCGTTAAATGAAAGGAAGAACCTTTATTTGACGTTTTTCAAAACAACGCTGTGGAGTTTAATATTCCCACAAGTCAGACTAAGCTCACAGGTCATCGTAACAGACATTAGTGGAGTTCTCTACACGAGATGTAAACAGACTTGCTAACATTTACATCAAACACATTAAACCTTACTGTATTATGATTTCGGTAGGAAGAACAGTAGAAGTTAGTTATTAAAGTTACTAAAATAATTTTAATATATTCAATTATTCATACATGAATTAATATTATTTGAACTCTCACTTTTAATAGATATTATCAATACCTATAAAATAACACAAATAATATAGTATAACCCGCCTCGGTGGGGCGTAGTTAGCTAACGCGCTAGTATCGTGTTTAGCTAGTCTGCCGAGGACGGGGAGATTGAGGTTCGAATCTAGCTCGGGTGGACTGAGGGTGATGATGATATCCATCAAAAGTGACAGCTGAGTATAAAATGCCTTAAAGTATGAATATATGAAAGTACAGTGGTTCTAGTTACTTTAATAACTTTTGTTTATTTATAGACTATATGAATTGGATTGTAGTTTATTTAATATTACATTTTTACTTCTTTTTAGGCAGTTGTTATAAGTATCTAATATCAGAGTAAATAGAGTTCTAGAGACCAGGTAGAGAGATATAATTATCACCGACACTCACTTGGTAGGGGAACTCCCCTAGTTGCGCTGACTGGCCTCCAACAATCCTTGGATCCTTCACTCCCGTCCTCGAGCTGCTGTCATACAAGGACCCTTCTGAAATAAACATGCCGTTACGAGATTTTTAAAAGTTACACGAACACACTTAAAACTGTTTCTACCAGATCTTTGAATAATTCCACTCGATTTACCCTTAAAGTTATCACTCTTACCTTGACTGATTACACTATGACCCTATCTTATAAGCTACACCATGTGGAACCAAGCAAGGTAAGATAATTACACCACAGGGTAGACAAAAGGTACTTTTTTTAACCACTTATGTACATTTTAGTATTATTTCATTGTTATGAAATAGAATCGTGTACTTTCTAATCATACTGATATTATAAGAACATGACTTACACATTTACTTAACCTAGAGCGTTATGTTTGATTCAGGACTAGTTCAAGATGTTTTCTAATTTGATAGAAGGATGAAAATGTATCCTAATACCAACTATCTTCCTCAGCACCTCAAGCATAAGGTGATGTAATAAAAACAACTTTTTTTTTTCCATGGCGCCTTACTTACTACCCTTTAGGGCTTATATACTAATCACACTAATGTGTTAGGGATGAGGAAGGTTGAATTTTAGAAGTATAGTGTATTCACATTTGCGTAGGGAAGAGTGGAAAACCATTTAGGAAATACCACCCTCGGTGCACCCAACTGTGATCGAACCTCAATCTCTCAATCATCGGCGGTCTAGAACCAACTATTCTACTCAATCATATATCATTTTTGAGTTTTTACAAATTTTAAAGTATGAGCCAATAATGTATATACAGTAATATGAAAGACCAATAGATCACATATTAATTGTTATTGTTTGGGTATAAAACAAGTGAACTTCGATTTAAAGAACTAGATACAGTTGAGCATATTAGGTAAAGTTTCTTCAAAACTAGAGCTAAAAAAAAGTTACAACACTTATATTTTTGGGAATAGCATTTTAATAGTAAAAAAAAATTAATCATCAATACGTCGAGATTTCACTTCACCTTTTAGTCACACATTAATTTTTTTCATTGGGTACATTCTAGAACCTTTGTTCTGGATATTAACGACGTCGTCTTCTCGGAGATTTCGAAGCTATTTTTGTGAAGCGGGTTGCATTCTTAACTTTACGCACGTAAGCAGTCTAAGCGCTACCACACTTAGACGCCAATGTACGAAATGGAAACAGAGGGAAGAAAATGATAAGTTCATCCTGAGAGGGCTCTTGTCTATGTGCTGATAACCCTTTCCCTCTTCCTCTGACGAGTTTACACAGTCACTTTAATATTTGCGCCTTGAAAATATTGACTTGCGTTTTAATTTTACCTTTTTCTTGTTTCCTATTATAGATAGACATTTGCTACCACGGACTTTTTTAATCTACCTCCTGTTAGGAAGACTCCTACAGGACATTTTCATGACCAAGCCAAATAGCATAAGTTGTAGAGGATCTATAAAAAAATACGTTTTTAAAAAACTATTTCAATACAAAAATAATAATTTTGTGACACTGTAGGACTATTTTTAGAATTATTTAAGAATTTATAGTTTTTGTTTCAACGTTATATCTTCAAAACTCGCTGAGTAAAACGTAAATTCATTAACAAAGGAAATACTATCTCAACCGGTCTTGACGTCACAGGCCGGCAACGTCATTTAACTTCCTACAAAGGTGGTCGAGGATTGAAGGCGAGGTCTTTGGGTTGTAGGACTGAGCACCAAGGCATACCTAACTTTGTATGTACTGTAATGTTTGTGAACATACCTGTTGAGGTGTTTGTAGCAATGTCGGCCGAAGAGACTAGCACGAATGCTAGTTTAATGAGTACAACATAAGGTAACATTTCTACCCGCCGACCCTTAGCCGACCTAGACCAACACCCGACTGTACTAATCAGAACTTTATGGTTTATCAGTGGACCAAGTGCTGATAACATTTTCAAATCATCTTATCGTCACAAATAATATCCCTTGTGTCATCGATAAAAACAAAAAAACAGTCTGTCGCGCCGCTGTAAGGAACACTTACATTCATTCCCCCCAAACCTCCTAATATAGAACATTGTTGAAATATTCAATGATACTTTGATAAAAGTCCTTAGAAGGCCTTGAAAAGACAGTTTTTGACCATTTTAAAATGGCTTCACAGCTAAGCATTGTGCACAAATCTTCATTCTGTCAAAATAGGGACATGCTGTTGTTATTAACAAGAAACTTTGTCGCTTTGTCCCCCATCGTCACCGCGGAAAATGTCGAGTAATCGTTCAAATGTGGATCCACTGCATACATTTCTGGCATATCTTCGCCTTTTCTTTTCTTTCCCTTTCACTCCCATACGTCGCGCGAGCTGAGTTGGGCCTGCTCTGCTCTGTGTGTATTCTTACTGAATCCCTCCCTACATTTCCCCTGCATCCAGGCGGCAGTTTTAATATTTAGATGAAGAGCATTCCAGGAACGAGCTCCAGCAAGAGTAAGAGAGAGAGAGATAATAGAAGTTAGACGGACGTGTGAAGAGGGATGAAAAGTGTGTGGGTGTCACGTGACCAGGTATAAGGTATGTAGTACGTCCTTATTATATACGTCACCGGCAATGTGTGAAATCCAGGCTTTCTATATAATGCCAGAGCGGTTTTGGCAAAGTGTGAAATAAACGAGTTTTGTTGTTGTATTTCATACCTATTTTAAAGTTCTTTGTCTTTTTTGAAATCCCGGAATATGTTAACAATTCTTTTATCCAGTTCTATGTTAAGCCTTACGCCGTTTTCTTGCAGGTTCACCTAGTTCCTAAGATTTAAGTTTGTCAGGTTAGGTTATTTTAGAATAGTGTTGTTAGGTATGGTTAGGTTAGGTTAGGTTAGGTTAGCTATTGTTCTCGGTAATATTATATAATGACTGGCTATTATATAAATTTCCTACGAAAATTATGAAATAAAACAGCAAAACTAATTTATTTCATACTTTTCTAAAACCACTTAGGAATTATATAGAATGCCAGGTTTACACACATTGCCGTTAGCATGTACACAGGCAGGGTTGGCTTAGTGGTAGCCACTCTTGATCTGATTCGATGGACCGGTGTTTTCACTCTGGTTGAGTATTCTAAGGCTGTTAAAAAAAATTAACATCCTTCCTCCAGGCGATTATTGGTGAATTTACTTATATTTGATTACTATCATCAGTGCCGCCGCGTGTGAAGTCAGCGCCCAGAGCAGCCTTGAAAGAAGCCCCCCTCCCCCCTACCCTACCACTCACACCATCTCGTATTTACACCACAATTCTAAGGGTTATTGTTATGGAGAAAATAACAAGCGGTGCAACCTTTATTGTGCAGTGTGTCCCCAACCAAAAAAACACTTCTTAGATCATCCAAAGGTTATGCTTCGCACTTTTTAATTATGTTTTTATCTCAAATAGTCATAATTAATTCATAACACATACCTGCCACTTGACACCATGACTGATAGGCCCAGGTCAGGAATCTATCTCAATTTTTTGTTATTGAATAACAGGGATAAATAAATATATTTGAGTATAAATACGGTATTTTATTCACACAATTTGAAAAATCGAAAGTAACACATCATAAATGGTTGTTGTAGTTGTGAAAGGTTTAGAATATTACTACGTAGTCATTAATTATTCACTTTGATAGATCATAATTAATACAATCAATGTATTTATTGATTTGTAGTCTAAATGTATGTCAATTCATTGTGTCAGCCAATTTTTTAGAAGATAGTGGATAGTGCTATTCACTGTGTCAGCCAATTTATTAGAAGATAGTGGATCGTGCTATTCACTGTGTCAGCCAATTTATTAGAAGATAGTGGATAGTGCTATTCGCTGTGTCAGCCAATTTTTAGAAGATAGTGGATAGTGCTATTCACTGTGTCAGCCAATTTTTTAGAAGATAGTGGATAGTGCTATTCACTGTGTCAGCCAATTTATTATAAGATAGTGGATAGTGCTATTCACTGTGTCAGCCACTTTATTAGAAGATAGTGGAGCGTGCTATTCACTGTGTCAGCCAATTTTTTTAGAAGATAGTGGATCGTGGACAGAAGGAAAAGGTTCATCACGAGGCCTGTAACTCACGAAATGTCAGCTGAACGAATTCATGTCCTAGCGGTTCCACCGGTTTACAACGGCTACTCTTTTCACCTTACCAATTTAATTACACTGATGTTTTATAACACAACACAATTTAATTTTCAATGTTTACAAGACGTATTTTAATAATTTGACAACATTATCCGTTGGAATCTGATCTAATGCCCTTATAATATATTTAATCTTTATATTTTTAAAAGAATTTACTAACACAAATGGGTATGAGGGGCGCCTGTCGGCGCCCCCTTGTTCACGGCACCCGGGGTGATTGCCCCGATGGCGCGCGACCCCCTGATTATCATCATACTATCTAGACTACATTCATTACATGTTTGAGGCAAATAATAATTATTGCCGGCAGACTATCAAGCGATTGTTGCTAAATTTGTATTGGTTCTTTTATTTATATTTATACTTAATTTTTCTTACAGCTATTCTTTTATATATAATAACCTATTTGACGATAAAATACACCAATACAAATATAAATTATTGACATTGAAAACAAGCTGCTAACATAAATATGTGCAAAAAAAGAATAGAGCTAATATATGTATATATGTATATCTATATATGATATATATATATATATATTAGCTCTATTACTTTTTTGCCCATATTTATGTTAGCAGCTTGTTTTCAATGTCAATCATTTATATTTGTATTGGTGTATTTTATCGTCAAATAGGTTATTATATATAAAAGAATAATTGTAAAAAACTAAGCATATATATAGTGAGAGAGAAAGAAAGGGATGGAGAGTGTGTGAGAGAGAAATAATAATAATACAAGGAAAATAAAATAAAATAAGGTTTCATAAATAATTTAACATAAATACAACGCTATTCATTAGAGGATCTTTTTACATAATAATAATAATAATAATAATAATAATAATAATAATAATAATAATAATAATAATAATAACAAAGATAATAATAATATAATGGCGTAAGAAAGCACATGGTATTATAGATATACTGAATTTATATAAAATTAGACAAATCAATTTTTTTTTTCGGAACTGTAACCAGTAGGGTTGATACAGACAGCAAAATATTCATATTTGTTTGTAAAATACTCGGAGAACTCAAGGTGTATCCGCAAGTTTAGTGCAAATAGATTGATTTACTTTGAACCCACTTCAAAGAAAAAAAAGTGTGTTCCAAATTTAGATCATTATATTGTGGAGTCATATTTATTTGATAAGTTTGATCATCTCTATGAAAGTGTCTCGATACTTTGTGTTCATGTTTGTATTGTATCTGGCCAAGATTCGAAACTCGATCTCCCGTAATTGGCAGGCTAGGTCATTGTGAACATAACTTTACTGGGGAGAATGAATTATAGTTCTATAATGGACGTAAATACTCAGAGAATATAACAATAAATAATCCTGTTCTCCATAGTAAAATACGGTGATTGCCATAGAGAGTTAGCCAGAGAATAACATCTTGCTGGATAGTATCCTGGCTGAGTTGTTGCTAATCTAGAACTCTATACAAGACCAACACGAGTCAGACAAAGAGTAACATCTTGTTGGATAGTATCCTGACTGAGTTGTTGCTAATCTAGAACTCTATACAAGACCAACACGAGTCAGACAAAGAGTAACATCTTGTTGGATAGTATCCTGACTGAGTTGTTGCTAATCTAGAACTCTATACAAGACCAACATGAGTCAGACAAAGAGTAACATCTTGTTGGATAGTATCCTGGCTGAGTTGTTGCTAATCTAGCACTCTATACAAGACCAGCATGAGTCAGACAGAGTGTAACATCTTGTTGGATAGTATCCTGGCTGAGTTGTTGCTATCCTAGCACTCTATACAAGACCAGCATGAGTCAGACAGGAATTAACGTGACACGAGTTTTATTTTTGGTAAATTTAATGCTAGAATTATACAATAACATATAGGTATTTCATAAAATATATTGAAAATATTCTGGAAGCTACACTGGAACAATTGCCCTTTGGAAACTACTTGATAACTTATACGTAAGGTCTTATCACCGAGTGATTACAATACATATACAAATATTTGTCACATACTTTCTCATATAGTCAAGTATAGTTTGTAAGAGTAAATAGAATGAGTCTTTGTATTCATTAATAATCATAATTACCCTCCTGTAAAGATCATTGAGCAAATTTTAATACATGGAACTTAGCGCATGCGCAATTATATTCACGTCAGAAGGGCAGTATCTTTGTAATGTTTATGTTAAAATATCTTTTTAGTTCAAATAAATAAAATATGTATCCTGTAGAAACTTAAAGAGGTTAATTTCCTTCACGTGGTGATATCAACAGTTGTTGAATATCTGTTGAGGGTGTCCTGGAATTTAATGACAACTTTTTATCATAATTTAAAAAATTTCTCACCTAATACTGCAATGCAAATTACAGATATTCAACAATTGTTGATATCAACATGTGTGGCAACAATGTTGATTTAAAAACTGCAAAAAAAAAAAACCCTGACCTTTTCTCGAGTTCTCCGCGCCCCACCTTAAGGAACAGTCTCTGCCCTAATTGTGAGAAAATTGCACAGCATTTAAATAAATGCCGCACGTAACAAAAATTCTTTGGAATTCCCCGTTTTGTTTTTAAAATCGATTAGAAAAAAATATTCTTTTATCAGTTTTTTTGCCAAATTTATCAAGCGTAGCAATAATAAGTTGTAAGATAATCTAAGAGCACACTTTCTAATGCTGAGCAGACGTTAGTGACATTTATCGCAACACAACACTGTTAATAGTAACAAAGGAGACGCCGGATCCTGGATAATCCGCCATATTGTCAGGTGGACTGGAGGCCCTGGAACAGGCGTAGCTCTCAGCACGACATTGCTGTCATATCCTAGAGAGGCCACCACGTTGTCAGGTTGACTGGAGGCCCCGGAACAGGAGTAACCCCCAGCACGACACTGCTGAGAGGAAGAGGATGACGTCATATCTTAGAGAGGCCGCCACGTTGTCAGGTTGACTGGAGGCCTTGGAACAGGAGTAACCCCCAGTACGACACTGCTGAGAGGAAGAGGATGACGTCATATCTTAGAGAGGCCGCCACGTTGTCAGGTTGACTGGAGGCCCCAGAACAGGCGTAACCCCCAGCACGACACTGCTGAGAGGAAGAGGATGACGTCATATCCATATCGGGTGTACTAAAGACCCTGGGGTCTCCTGAGTTCTGTTCTATCCACGTCCTAAAGTAATGTATGTCCGTGTAGACGCCAGGGGAGGCCGCCTCTGCACATCTTGTTCCCCAGGACACGGCACCAGTAAGGACACCATCACATACCAATGGACCTCCAGAGTCACCCTGGGTGGAAAAAAAAAGTGTCAATTCCCACATGGCTCCAATCTTCAAATTACTGGTCCATCTACTCATCCACCCATCCATCTATCCACTCTTCCATCTACTCACTAGTCTATATACACATTCACTCATCTATTCACCATTTCAATAATGCATACAATTATGTATGATCCAATGATGTACTCATTAATTTTGCCATCGATTTAATCAGTGATCCATTCATTTCTCCCAATCTATTCGTTATCCCTTAATTCATCCATACAGCCATATATATGTATCATTCGTCAAATAATCCACCTATTCGTCAAACCATTCAAGCAATATTTTAGCCACGTAAATCTTTTTTAGTTGGGAATCCATCGTTGACTGTCTCACTCAAATGTATAGTTTTCGGACATAAATAATGTTTTAAAATAAGAATACAATTTAAAGATAACTCAATATCCAAACAAATTAAAATCTGTCTCATTTCCAAAACACGAGGTATGACCTTGAGAGGAAAATCGACTAAATTTTCATTTTATAGCACACACACAAATAATGTTCTGAAACTCATAGCCCAAACTGCATACATAATTTGTTTGAACCAAAAGTAATACAAAATCCCTACATATTTACATCCGGAAAACTCTGCTAGTACCATTAAATTGTGCTCAAAGTTTTAGCGTACAGCGCCGGGAGAGCAAAGCTGTTCAAGCATGCGTGTACAACAAGTTTCATTGGAATTAGCCTCACGACACTGACCGTGTAATAATGACAAGCACTTTCTGTGATGTAGGACCGTTAATGATGACCCTCAGAACATATTCACATTTCTAGATGGACTGGTGTGTTGTTTACTATTACTTGTGGTATGTTCTGCTGCCGTGCTCCAAGACGACGAGGTGTGAAGTGCCGCGCGCCTAACTCCTATGCAACCTGCTGTAAACGCATGCTTGAACAGCTTTGCTCTCCCAGCGCTGTACGCCGAAACATTTAACACCATTTAATGGTATTATCATAGTTTTTCGGATGTAACTGTAAATATATTTTTTATTAATTTTGGTTAAAACAAGCTATATGTGCAGGTTGAGTTTCTGAACAGCCTATATACATACACACGCACACACGCTTTATGAACTGATTAATTCGACAGTGATTAATAAGACAAATTGTATAATTCGAACCAACCATGATTCCCTATGAAGCTCCTATTAAAATCGATGGTAAAAATAACCCATTTAGTTCTAATTTTAGAAGGAAATTTTTGGATAGCATTTATTTTCAACGTAATGTAATTTAAGTGCAAAAACTGATTTAAGTCTGCAATTTTCTTATGTTAAATTTTCCAATATTTTATAGTTTGTGTTTAAATTTTTCTTGTTTTTTCCATATATGTAAATTATATCTTATGTATGTGCGTTTTATATCGCATAAAAAGTGTGTTTATATGTAGCATATTTGGAGGTTATTGATTTATTGTGTGCTAGTTAATTTCTTATATTTGGATAGTGTAAATTCATCACTAGTTAAAATTTATACATTTTTATTTATTCACTGTGTTTCTCATTACTACTTTTATTTGTTCACTGTGTTTCTCATTACAACTTTTATTTGTTCACTGTGTTTCTCATTACAACTTTTATTTGTTCATTGTGTTTCTAATTACAATTTTTATTTGTTCACTGTGTTTCTCATTAAAACTTTTATTTGTTCATTGTGTTTCTAATTACAATTTTTATTTGTTCACTGTGTTTCTCATTACAACTTTTATTTGTTCATTGTGTTTCTAATTACAACTTTTATTTGTTCATTGTGTTTCTAATTACAATTTTTATTGGTTCATTGTGTTTCTAATTACAATTTTTATTTGTTCACTGTGTTTCTAATTACAACTTTTATTGCACATCATTTAAGCTTCTGTGCATTCCAACAAGCCATCATAACATTCGTGAAGGCATTCCTGTCCAGGCTTACCATGTTTTAAATAATGTATTTCCTATACAACGAATATTTGAAACGCTTTAACAACCGGAATAGCGTATAGCCCAAACGGGTAGTAAGAAGCGGTGCTAAAAAAACAAAAATATAATATAAGAAACAGGCCTCAAAAAAAAGTATGAGAGTTAATAAATGATAGATGCCAAATCAGGGCTTCCAAGCACCAAAATTCTTATTATTAAGCCTGGATTAATATAAATAAAATAATCATTTTCTTTAAATCATGTTATCCCTGATATAAACATGGTTAACCCAGATATTATTTTCTAGTCTAATCCTTACCGAGCAAGAATCCTTTCCTCCTTCCAAATATCCAGCACATATCATACCGGGCTCAACCATTTGACCATATGGATCACATGATGTGACGGGGACATCAATGTAGTTGAGATCTGACGATATAACGCTGCTCTCCTGTGGAAACAAGACAAGGATGTTGTGAGAGCAATGTCCTGTCATGGCCGAGAGCACTGAGACACTATATATACCTATAAGACCTGTAATCTTGTTTTGTTACGTTGTCAGAGGAAAGATGACCCACTCACCACATTAGTTATCTTCCAACCACTCACCATACTAGTTATCCCCCAACTACTCACCATACTAGCTATCCCCAACCACTCACCACATTAGTTATCTCCCAACCACTCACCATACTAGTTATCCCCCAACTACTCACCATACTAGCTATCCCCCAACCACTCACCACATTAGTTATCTCCCAACCACTCACCATACTAGCTATCCCCCAACCACTCACAATACTAGTTATCCCCCAACCACTCACAATACTAGTTATCCCCAACCACTCACCATACTAGTTATCCCCCAACCACTCACGGTGCAGTTACACCCTTGGACGACCGGAACTGCCCGAAGAGATATTTCCTCCAGGGTGATCCCATCCAGAGGAAGTTTGGAGCTCAACTGGGAAAAAACCGTCAGAATTGCCAACATACATCACAAAAATCCCAAACAGAAGTGGTACAAAATGAAATAATTTACCAATAGATATGACATTAATAAGGCTAGATATGATCTAAGTACTCTTAATGAAGAAATAAAAAGTTTAGCCTGTTTTAAATTAGGGTTACAGGGGAAAGGGGGGGGGGAATCCAATTTTAGCTCAAATCGAGTCAGTGTTTCCATCTGTTAGACAATCATGATACCTTCCTAAGACACTTTAGATTATGGTTAAGAGAGGTCTCTGTCAGATTTAAATTGAGCTAGTGCTGCCATCTGTTAGACAATTATGATAGCCTTCTAAGGAGCTTTATATTTTGGTTAAAAGAGGTCTCTGTCATATTTAAATTAATTTTAAAAAAGTGTTTCCTGGGTTTCTTCAGATTGTAGTCATTAAATGGTTAAAATTCTCTGGTGTAAGATAAGTACTATTAAAATTATTATTCTAAACACTTGTATTTACTATGAGTGAGAATACTTTATACTAATATAAAAAGGATGGAGCGCACACAAAAATGAGCAGTAGAATACCTCATTAAAAACTAGGCTGTCATTTACCTAAATCAACCTTAGGTTTTTTTTTAAATATAGAAAGCAAAAGCCAAAACACTCAAAGTAGTTTTTCCCAGTACAAGAAAAAAGTAATCACGTGGTCTTAAGGCGGCCACCTCGGTCGGCGATAAAGTATCACCGCTCTCAGGCCACACGGATTAACATACAATGGTGTGTGTCGTTTTCTGGAACTAATTCCTTATTCTTTCTACGCTTACGCTTATACTCCATTTCGCCCTTCACCTACAATCCCTCTGTTTTGTCAATAAGAAAGATGGTAAAGGAAACCACTAAACTTCTCATCTCAAGGTGAAGAGGAAAGCTCGCCGCTAGTTTCTGTTGTGAGCCTCTCTGAAGATGACTGTATTTGTTAGATGAAGGCTAAATCTAGAGCCTCTTTTTTATCGAGACTGATCTCATAGCTCCATGAATATGAATATAAAGTCGTTGAAAATGAGCTAATGACATATTTTCTCACTTTTTTTCTATTGATGAAACTTCTATAGGCAGGGACATAGCTGGGGAGGCGCTGGGGGGCCCGGCCCACCCCGAAATCTAGATCCTTTATATGTTATTAAATATTTTTTTACAAAAAAACGGCCCTCAATAAAAATTAAACGCATTTACCTTTATGTTGGAATATTGGGGTGTGGGGGTGTGGGGGTGGGGAGTGTCTGGGGCTATGACGTTATTCATAGCTAGAAGGGGAGCCCAGAGGGAGAGGGGAGCCCATAGAGAGGGGCCATATATTATAGGTAGTTTAATAACAAATAAAGACATCAAATATCCACCCGACGGTTTTGGGAGCTAGCACTCAAATAGTCCCCCAGAAACTTTTAAAGCTTCAATTTTAGAAAAAGAATTCTGGGTGAGGGCTTGAGAATTTTAAAGCTAATTTTTTATTTACTAAATATCATGACTATTTAAAATGGTAGGAATATTAACGGTTGCCACTAAAGTAAGAAGGTGATCACTGGGAGAGTTTGTCGGCAATCGGGCCCCGATCTCCCACCACTTATTAAAATGAGACATCCATATTAGTTTTATAGCACTTAGTAAGACATAAAAACAAACATTACCTCTTGGACGAGACACGCATCGGGCAATAACTCCCGCCTGCAGGGTATTTTACCACTCCCTCAAATCAAAGGCTAATCCTATAAAATTTGATCAAACTTGTCAGATTTGATTTAATTAATTTCGTAAAGACGCCAACAAATTCGGGTGGATCTGAAACTTTTTTTATTATCTTATCTCTTCTTTTTAGGAGACAAGGATTGCCTTAAAAGCTTCTTTTGAGGCTTCAATTTAATATATTTTACTGGGGGGGGGGAAACCCCCTTAATTCCACAGAATACTCCCCAAACGCCCTGGTTCCCCTCCCCCTCTGGGGAAAATGCCTTTAGGGTGAACCCATCGAGTGAGAAATATGGAACTCACCAGCTCGCGCACCTAGAATCACCAGTTTAGTCAGTTTTTATTTGAAATTGGGCCCCCTCCGAAAGTATCTTTCTGGCAACGTGCCTGCCTATAGGGTTGTTGAGGCAAAAGAGCCCTGTTGGCATTTTTAGACTTTATTTTGGCGTGAACCATATTTTGAAATAACGTATCGTATAATTAAATACCGCGTTAGAGCCGAAAGTGTGCGCGGCAAATTCTCTCTCGCCGAGGCGGCCCCCTTAATAAAAACCTCGTGAGGAATGCCAGGCCTCCACCATGGTTCGGATCCCACGTTAAACTGTAGGTCCTCCATTTCATCTCACAATCATCCTACCATTACACATTAGCGTAACTGCGTACAACCCGAACGGGTAGTAAGACGCGGTGATGATAATAATAATAATAATAATGATAACCTCATTTAGCCAGGTTTGCTGCTGACGAGGAGATAGGATATGATCCCAGCATTAATTGGTAAGATCATAAACTATACCTATATGTATATATACATATAACATGTATATATGTATATGTATGTACATGTACATGTTCCAAACCCAGCAAGGTATAATGAAGCTATTTTTTTCCGCCCTGAACGGTTCCCCATTCTACCTACACGCAAATACGGGTACACTTCCTCTAAATTCCATCTTCCTCCTCCCCACCACGTTAACCTAGCTAATATGTGTGCGTACAGCCCGGTAAGGTGTAGTGAGAAGCGGTCATTAGACGAGACTGACGCCTGTATCTTCGTGCCCACCTCTACATGTCCTCACCTCCAGGAGCGCGATGTCGTTGGCCAGTGTCATGATGGAGTACTCCTCGTGGACGGCGACCTTGGTCACAGTTCGAGAGTGAGGCAGGCTGTCGAGAGATATACCTCCAGCGGCGACCGTCAAGTCGGACAGCGCTTGACTGGAAGTGAAGCAAGGACCATCACACACTCGGGTCATTCGTCACCAGACCTTCCTCAAGCTCTGTAGCATGGACAATGGACATGTTCGTCTTGTAACAATACTTGGGGGGGAGAGGAAGGTCATGGCTGCTGTGGTTCTTGAAGGAGAGGGAGGTCATGGCTGCTGTGGTTCTTGAAGGAGAGGGGGAAGGTCATGGCTGCTGTGGTTCTTGAAGGAGAGGGAGGGCGTTTCAAACCCATTCTTGTCTAGGGTAGATATTTGGCCATAGCGAGTGAAATAAGTGACTTTCACGTTGCGTAGGAAATAATAAGGTCAGAGTGGAGGTAGAGTAAAGCACAAGAGAATTCTGGCAGGAACGAACGTTTAGAAACTACAATCGGTAAACATTGACAACATTTTACTTTATATATTATTTAATGTTATTTTTATAGTTAGTGATAATAATTATCAAAAATGACAGCTGCAGATCCAATGACTTGATGTATAACACGTGAAAGTAGATCCAGTAACTTTTATTTTCACCCTTCCTATAAGAACTAAGCAGTATGTGATAGCAAACTTACCCGTAGACACAGTGTGCAGCCGTTAAGACGATAGTTGGTGTCAGGATACTTCCTCCACACGCATGATCTCCTGATATACTTAGCGATACCTGCAAGACAAATAACATCGTCTTATCGACCAATGAAGTATTTATTATTGTGACTATATTGTTTCTTAAGCGCCTGAGAACACACTTAAAAAAATCCTGCATACTAGCTATGTTGGTAGTGCACCTGCCTGCTGATATGAAGATTCCGGGATATATTCCCGACTAGGCCATAAATTGGATATTTGGTAAAATCGGGGCTTTTTCCTTTTACAGTGATAAATTTATGGACGGGAAACTGGCTGTTGTGTATGTTTTAGAGCCGTTTCCTCCAAACTCCCCAGGGATACGCGACTTGAATACAAACACATTTTTGAGGTAAAATTTTCTATACTTTTACTATTTAATTAATACTATTTTATAGTTATAAATTATAATATATCTCAATTATCAAAAGTGACAGCTGCAGTTTACACGAATCGATGGGTACTCATCCGTGAAAGTAGATCTAGTAACTTTTCTAGCTGTCATATAGTGCCTTTCCTCTGACATCTGGACTGTAGAAGCCGTTTCTTCTTCCGTCCTGTTTTGTGACTGATACAGTGAGCGCTCCTGGCGGAGAATGTTCGCACCTCTAAGATTTGTACGTACTTGGTAAGGGAACTGGTTGTTGCTGGCCGGTTCACCTCCTATAATCCTTAGGTCTCCTGATACAAATGTTTCTCTGTAACGGCTAGGCTCGGTGTTCAACACGGACTGCTCGCTCGTTATTGGCTCATTATTAAGTTGGTAGTCGTCCACATTCTCTGTAATGGTTGATTGTTAATTAGTATTTGTCGTTCAATTGTACTTTCTTTAGTAATATATTTTACAATAGTTTTAGTGGTATTTGACCGCCTTTTTACTCTAGTGGTCAGAGAGTTCCCCCGTACTGATCCAGAGGTCCCGGGTTCGATTTCCGGGACTTCAAGATTTTCTGTGAAGCAGTGGGTCTGTAGATACTTGAAAATAGAAGTAACAGCTCTGGTCGAGAAAACTGAGATTAACGACCGGAGGGGTTCATTGTGCTGACCACATTACACCTTCTATCCGCAAAATTGGTACTATCTTAGGCAACATACGGCGGATGCTAATTCGACATGTCTCTATTGTGGTCTGACTCTTTGGAATTTTTTTAAAGCATATTATTCAATTTAGTTGTGAAATAGGAAAAATACGCGCGCGCGCGCGTGTGCTTATGTGTGTATGTATACTCCATTTACCTTGAAAGGTAGCAAGCTTACCTTGATGGATTACACTATGGTGTATATAGCTTCTAAGATAGGGCCATAGTGTAATCGAACAAGTTAACACTGTCACCTTTCAGGTTAGGGTTCGGCCAGACTGACAAGCGTGCGAGCGAGCGCGCAAGCGACTGGGTGGCCAGACTGGCGAGCGTGCGAGAGAGCGCACGCGTGATTAGCAGATAGCTCTCGATAGTTGTTGACGAGGAGGCTCCGAATCTTGGTTCAGTGAACTGAGGGGGTTTTTGACAAGTGATTTATTGTTGTGGTTTTCTCATACTCTCTCCACGCTAATGGTGATTCTTATTTGTAAAGGCCTACTTTGATAATATTGAAGTATTTTAACATATCAGTTTTATACATATAGGTGTGGTTTATGATCTTACCAATTAATTTATGCCGTTAGTAGCAAGTGTGCTAAACCTATCGATAGTAATAAAACTGTCAAAATGAGAAGTTTTCCTAGCACTCAATGAACCAACATACAATAATATTGCCTAGCGCCTGTAAACTAGACTGTACCGGCTCGAGCGCGCTCCAGTCTGGCCGCCTCTCATTACAACCAATGTGTTCTATTTTATATTTTAGTCGCTCGCTCAGTCTGGCCACCTCTCATTACAACCAATGTGTTCTATTTTATATTTTAGTCGCTCGCCCAGTCTGGCCACCTCTCATTACAACCAATGTGTTCTATTTTATATTTTAGTCGCTCGCGCGCTCGCTCAGTCTGACCACCTCCTTAAACGGAGTATACAATCATCTTTATATGCTTACGTTCCATTGACAGGCCTATAAATAAGTCACATGACGTCACACAGACGACTAGCGAGAAGTGTAGGCCTATAATACCCTTTCTGATTAATTCCATTGACAACGCCGCCAACTAAGAGATTAGATTTGTCGCCACGTTATGTGGTGTGATGCCAATATATAGTAGGATTACAGTAGGAAGAAACTTTAGGAAACATTGGTCAACATTGATACCACCCGCACGGCTGCGTGGTCTAATCTTGGTGTTAGACTTGGTCTACCCACGAAGGGGAGATCGGAGTTCAATCCCGGTTGGGTGCACCAAGGGCGGTTTTTTCCAAAAGGGTTTCCCACTCTCCTTCCAAGCAAATGAGGGAAGATTACCTCTAAAATGCTTTGATCCTCATCCCTACACCAATAGAATAATTATAAAATATGCGTATAGTCTGAACGGGTAGTAAGACACGGTTATATAAAAAATACGTAATGTTATGAATTGTTTTTTATAGA
This sequence comes from Timema genevievae, assembly GCA_902155825.1. NCBI lineage: Eukaryota > Metazoa > Arthropoda > Insecta > Phasmatodea > Timematidae > Timema > Timema genevievae. The sequence goes on from CABFWO010000551.1 coordinate 225,338, forward strand.
TGTTTAGTAAATATTTCTTGAAAAAAAAAGTTTAATAACACAGATATAAGTAAAATCTGATTTAGATAGGAAATAATGTTTTTGACAGTTTAAAAAGGTTTGATAAGACCATTTTTAAGTAATCATACGTCAAGTCATGTAGTCTGCAGATGTCACTTTTGCTAGATATGGTCAATACCTATAAAATAACAATAATAATATAGTAAATTGTTATCAAGGTTGACTACGAAATGTTTATATTTTCTAAATGTTTCTTTCTACTGGAATATTTCTATAGAGAGCTATATTGGTTCTCAACCAATGGGCCGTGAACCCTTCAAGTGCGTGACGTCAAATTTTGTTCAGTGTTTAGTGTTTTGGAACTGTGACGAGAATATTATTTAAGTGATACTTTAATCATTTAAAAAACTTAGCAATAACATAGTATGTTGAAAACATTTCATTTACAACGTTTAGTAAAAATTTTATTGAAAAATGTATAGACTAGATAAAAAAATTTAGATACACCTTTTTAAGAGGACCAATATATTAAAAAAAAAACCTGTCCAAGTCAAATGTATGTTTTTCCTTTCTACTTAATTATGCATTTTTAAACTCTAAAATAAAGGTATTTATATAAAATTTTATTTCTAGTCGTAAATTAAAACTTTAAAAAAAAGTTTCACACAAAAATTCTTAGTTGAAAAAAATAACACAAACTCTATTTTGATATATTTGCAATTAAATTTTTTTTTAAATCCTGTCTTCAAATGTGCCGCAAAAAGATTCTGGTATAATTATAATATCCTAAAAGTGTGCCGTCAACACAAACAAGCCGAGAACCGCGGCACTAGATTGTATCAGAACACGAACTTTACCAAGACTTGTAAAATTGTCCTATTATCAGAACTCACGTGTCACGGTTGATGCGGAAGAGAGAATACACCAGACTAGACCCACGACCCCGGATAATAGGGGTATCCTTGCACGCATGGTTGATACGACGGCACACACCTCACACTCGCATGGACCACGCACGATATCACAACTGACTAACAACAACTGACTGACGTGTTCTTGGAGATAACAGTTCACCTGGGAATCACCGCTGATAAAACAAACATTCTTTCCTGCGTGCGTGAAATGTGGACAAAACAGCTGTTATCAGGTTATATATACTCTGTACAACACTTCTTGGACCTCTTTCTGCTGTTATCAGGTTATATATACTCTCTCCGACACTTCTTGGACCTCTTTCTGCTGTTATCAGGTTAATATATACTCTCTACGACACTTCTTGGACCTCTTGCTGACAGCTGTTATCAGGTTATATATACTCTCTCCGACACTTCTTGGACCTCTTGCTGACAGCTGTTATCAGGTTATATATACTCTGTACAACCCTTCTTGGACCTCTTTCTGCTGTTATCAGGTTATATATACTCTGTACAACACTTCTTGGACCTCTTTCTGCTGTTATCAGGTTATATATACTCTGTACGACACTTCTTGGACCTCTTTCTGCTGTTATCAGGCTATATATACTCTCTCCGACACTTCTTGGACCTCTTTCTGCTGTTATCAGGTTATATATACTCTCTCCGACACTTCTTGGACCTCTTTCTGCTGTTATCAGGTTATATATACTCTCTCCGACACTTCTTGGACCTCTTTCTGCTGTTATCAGGTTATATATACTCTCTACGACACTTCTTGGACCTCTTGCTGACAGCTGTTATCAGGTTATATATACTCTGTACGACACTTCTTGGACCTCTTGCTGACAGCTGTTATCAGGTTATATATACTCTGTACAACACTTATTGGACCTCTTTCTGCTGTTATCAGGTTATATATACTCTCTCCGACACTTCTTGGACCTCTCTATAGAAAAGCTGTATATATGGTGTTTAAGAAACTATAAGATAAAAATTCATATCGTTTTTGTCTTATGTTAGACACTTTGTAAAGCATTTGTGCACATTAAATATTTATTATCTAATTCTGCCCGAATTTTGACCGATTTTATAACAAATTCAAGCTACACTTTTATTTATGTCGAAACTACTTTTCAAAAGTGAATTTATTCATTATTTTCTCAGTTTTTAACTAATGACTTCTAATAACTAATTGCTCTGTGAAACTTGTTTAGCATTAATATTTTATCCTAAATTGTGTTTTTTATGTAATCTGGTGTTCTCTCTTTTTTTAAACTCTTTTGCTTATCCTAGAATTGAAGTTGTCATCATCATGAATTTAACAGTGCTATTAAAATAATACTTTGTTTTGTATCGCAAAACTTAGAAAAGAAAAAAAAAAGGGAAAAAAAAGTTGTTATCTTGGTAGAATTGTTGATAGTAAAGATGTATATTATTTATTTTATAAAATTGATATTAAGTCTCGCATTAGTTTATAAAAGTACCCAAAAGTGTTTTAATTATTTTCATAGCAAATGCAAACTTAATACGTTTTGATGTTATCTTTCTTAGGAATTTGTCAAGCACATCCCGTCAGATGGAATACTTTAGTAGCCTGCACTAAGGACAGGACAGGACAGGACAGAACAGGACAGAACAGGACAGGATTTAGGCCTGTGAAGCCCAGGGACTGTAAAAATTTGGAGGCCTCAACCCAACATTTAATAAATATTTTTCTTTTCAACCTTTCCCTGTTTTTATATATATATATATATATATGTATGTATATATATATGTATATATATATACATATATAAAAACAAAATCAGCTGTCGACGCTCAATGTTAAATATGATCTTTAAACAAAGACATAATATTATCATCACAATAAATTTAATTCGTTTAAAACATAAATTATCCATTATTAAGAAAGTAACAATCAGTTTGAGCTTAACAATAGATTAGCATCTTTTCTGTTGATATAAAACAATAAACAATTATGGAATAGAAATTAATAGATCTACTGTCTAGAATTAATGAGAATGTATGTTAGTAAGTTAAACTATATGATTGTATATGTGATATATCTATTATCAATGACATTGACATGTGAATTGCACGCGTTTCTGTTGAAATAAAATAAGGTTCTTAAAGGAAAACCTTTAGGGTGGTTCAAGACGTACGTTAGAGGCATTTCAGTGTGACCTCGTGGTAGCCCGGAGGTCACAGAAGGGCTTTGAATGGGAGTAATAAAAGATACTTCCGAACAAGGGTCGTCTATAAAACCACTTAATTAATAATCTGGGATATCTAAACGATTGCGACGCTGCGCATTGCTTTCTCATGTAACGCCCTTTAGTTTAACACTGAGTAAGTTCTCACACCAAATCAATAGGCAACGTGCAACTAGCAACTGGCAACACGCAACAGACAATATTATTTTGGTCGTGTCTCACGCTGAAGCGACAGTGTCGCAACCTCTCGTCATAATTTCATCACCCCAACACGATGATGAGGTTCTGATGTTAGTGGTGGCATTTAAGAATAAGAATAAGAAGTAAAAAATAATAATTTCGGATTCGTACTTCATTTTAAAGATCTAATACGTCATCATGGCGCAACTCAAAGCACATCCTAGACAGTTCAAGAACCGCTATCGAATGAGCCCGAATAGATAGCAAAACCCTTTTAAATTTAATTGCACCACAGATCACTAGACCGATTCAGTTAAACATTAATTTAATTTAGTTAAATTTAACAAAATTAAATAAACAAATTCACCTTTTGTACGAATATTGTTTTACTAAGCGATAAAAAAAATCAGTTTTCAACAAGCAGCTCGTTTCGCCGGCAACACATGTTGCTTCAAATTGGAAACGTATCGCGCTGCTTCGGTGTGAGACCCACGGTTAAATTCAGTGGAAACGGACCGTAAGCAATATTGTTGCGTGTTGCCGGTAGCTAGTTGCATGTTGCCTACTGCTCCGGTGTGAGACTCACGGTTAAATTCGGTGGAAACGGACCGTAAGCGATATTGTTGCGTGTTGCCGGTAACTAGTTGCATGTTGCCTACTGCTCCGGTGTGAGAGCCGCCTAAGGCTTGGGTAAAAATATGATGGACCGTTTATATTTTACAAGTTATCAGTTTTTAGTTGTGTGTGTGTGTGTGTGTGTGTGTGTGTGCGCGCGCGCGAAGAGCCGGGAGAGGCACGCTAGGTTAGGCCATAGAAAAGGGGTGCGTGTCTGTAAAGAGTTCTGCGAACACTTGGTTCAGAGCATCTTGAAGGCCAGCATCAAGATGGCGATGGTCCAGGCCCCCCCGGGGGACACGGTCACCCCATGGTTCTGGACTATCCAGTCTCTGTAGTAGGACACGGAGGCGTACACCCCCGGATTTCCGGGTAGACCGCAACCGTTACCCGATGACACTAGCCCCGCTAGCACTCCGTTACAGACCAGGGGCCCACCGCTATCCCCCTGGACACAAACACAGACTCCAGTGAGTTGGGGAGACAACCTCTGAGGAAGATTATTGAATAGGCACGAAGATATAGAGAAAGTATTGTAATCATTAACATCCGTCCTTAAAATTATGATGCAATTCGATGTTTTTATCTTCCCTCGAACTAAAAAAGTTAGTATTACAATTATGTCTGACCCTATCTGTCTGCTTGTTCCCATGTTCCTCTGTCTGATCCTGTCTGTCTGTTCCCATGTTTCTCTGTCTGGCTGTCTACTTGTTCCCATGTTCCTCTGTCTGACTGTCTGCCTGTTCCCATGTTACTCTGTCTGACTGTCTGCTTGTTCTCATGTTCCTCTGTCTTACTGTCTGCTTGTTCCCATGTTCCTCTGTCTGACTGTCTGCCTGTTCCCATGTTCCTCTGTCTGACTATCTTCTTGTTCTCATGTTCCTCTGTCTGATCCTGTCTGCCTGTTCCCATGTTCCTCTGTCTGATCCTGTCTGCCTGTTCCCATGTTCCTCTGTTTGACTGTCTGCCTGTTCCCATGTTCTTCTGTCTGATCCTGTCTGTCTGCCTGTCCCCATATATGTCTGTTTGTTTACATGTATGCCTGTCTGCTTAATGTCTCACCTGACAAGAATCCACGCCTCCAAGTCGGATGTCCCCAGCGCAAATGGCGCCTTCAGGCACCAGACGGCTGCAGTTTTGCTGGTTGGTGATGTTGACATTGGCGAACCGCAGAATGAGGGGTATGTGGCCCGGCTAAATTAATCCAACAGTGTCTTAGTGCCAGTGGGGGGTGAAACTTGGAGGGGGTGGGGAGGGTGAAGGGAGCACTCTCCATTTCCCCCTCACCCCAAATACTTTTACTCCCCTCTGATATTCTCTAATATAAAGTTGAAAGATGACCTTGCATCAAACTCTAAATAGCTTAAACTACTATTTTCAAAAAGTACCAAGCCTATTAAAAATATTATTTTATAATTTACTGAATTAGGATCACTCTGAATAACTTTTAGGGTCTGTAAATTAACACAAAAAAAGCTCATTAAATGGAGTCTTATATTAAAACCTATTTTTCCTCTAACATACACCAACATTTTGTGATTTTCCCCCCCCTCGTAAAAAACCGACTTTACCTTTTCATTTATCAGTCATTGGACTTCCAAAGGCGGGACTACATAATGACATAAACTTTGAGTCTTATCATTGAAATATTGCAATTTTTTGTAATATATTTGGTTAAATAGCATATAGCAGTAGATATAAAAAAAATTATTTCAAAACCGCACAAAACTAGCACAACACATTTAAACAAGTCCAGATGAAATTTCAATATTACAAATATTTGATTTATAAATATTTATTACTCGTTTAACTGTTAATGCACGCTCTTTACTTAATGCTCTTAAAATTTATTTATTCTCTAAAATATTGATAATACAAGTATAAAAACAAAAATATTTTATATGTGGATCCTGTGTTCGCGTTAGTAAAGTTCTTGAATAGTTATCTCTAATACTCACATTATTATTATCCATGACTCCCCAGCCACTTATAGCGCATGTAGTCCTCTCTAATACTCACATTATTATTATCCATGACTCCCCAGTCACTTATAGTGCATGTAGTCCTCTCTAATACTCACATTATTATTATCCATGACTCCCCAGCCACTTATAGCGCATGTAGTCTTCTCTAATACTCACATTATTATTATCCATGACTCCCCAGTCACTTATAGCGTATGTAGTCCTCTCTAATACTCACATTATAATTATCCATGACTCCCCAGCCACTTATAGTGCATGTAGTCCTCTCTAATACTCACATTATTATTATCCATGACTCCCCAGCCACTTAATAGTGCATGTAGTCCTCTCTAATACTCACATTATTATTATCCATGACTCCCCAGTCACTTATAGCGTATGTAGTCCTCTCTAATACATTATAATTATCCATGACTCCCCAGCCACTTATAGTGCATGTAGTCCTCTCTAATACTCACATTATTATTATCCATGACTCCCAAACCACTTATAGTGCATGTAGTCCTCTCTAATACTCACATTATTATTATCCATGACTCCCCAGCCACTTATAGTGCATGTAGTCCTCTACTAATACTCACATTATTATTATCCATGACTCCCCAGCCACTTATAACGCATGTAGTCCTCTCTAATACTCACATTATTATTATCCATGACTCCCCAGCCACTTATGGTGCATGTAATCCTCTCTAATACTCACATTATAATTATCCATGACTCCCCAGTCACTTATAGTGCATGTAGTCCTCTCTAATACTCACATTATTATTATCCATGACTCCCCAGTCACTTATAGTGCATGTAGTCCTCTCTAATACTCACATTATTATTATCCATGACTCCCCAGCCACTTATAGCGCATGTAGTCCTCTCCAATACTCACATTATTATTATCCATGACTCCCCAGCCACTTATGGTGCATCTCGTACCCTCCCAGGGCTGAAAGTCACTCAGCCGAATATTGTTGACATTGTTCTTTCCCAGCGTCAAGGATGAAGACAGCTGCAGAGGTTTGCAAAACAATATGTAATAATATAAAAGCTCTTAGTGCTTACTGAATGTATCCTCAACTTTGGAACTTAGTTGTGGCAAGTCTCTATCTAGTTTTACTGTAGCGGTCGTTGGTATCTTGTGTAGAAACGGGGGGGAGTTAACACATTGATAGACCTTGTCCAGATCTGTATCGCAATGGTTTTGGTTTTTATTTTATTTAAATTGCTCATGTGACCATATTAATTTTAGGTTCTGTACTTGTATTTTAGTGAACAGGTAAGCTTGATTCACACGCTCGCCAAAAATAAAGAACAGAATCTGTTTGAGTGGCGCAGCAAATAATAAGCTGTATGTTGACCCATGATGCATTGCAAAGCAAACTTAGAACAGCTGACTATCAAGATATTTTATTTTCTAGCGGATAAACATATATTTCAGATAATTCTCCCGATGGATGTTTACAAATTATACCGCTGTGTCGTGGCACAATCCAATACATCGATACAAGCTTTATATTAACGGGCTATTTCAAATCTCCTCACAACGACCAACGAAGCTTTCTGCTTGCTGCTAGCTCTACAGCGCATGCGCTGTCATATGCACATGCGCACTGATTTGAGATGATTGGTTCTGGGAATTGATTGGTTCTCCTGTGCCGAAGATCTCAGGCAGATCGGATAAAGTAGAGATAAGTTGAACTTCAGCGGAACAGCTCGCGCTGATTAGGCGGAAATCTTGTGATTGGCTTAGAGCGCGTCACGTGACCACGTTTCTGTTCTGCGCTTGTTTTTCGGCGAACGTGTGGACCCACAGTGAAGGTATCGAGTATAAATGGTATGATAAGACACTGGTATTGGTTCAGTACCGGTGTTTTCTCAACACGTGTTGTCTCACCCTGAGTAGAGCCACGTCATGTATTGGAATGTTGTTTGACAGCATACCAAAGCCAGGATGTCTCGTGACACGACTAACTTGACGAGATACAGTGCTGATAGTCCTGTCTATAGTCCCCGCTATCACGCGCAGGTCACCCGTTCTTACACTGCCGACAGCAAAATATAAACAAAAAAATACATTTAGTTATTCATTTAAAATTGAGAACGTTTTAGAAACATTCTTTCAAGTAGAGGACTCAAAGAATAAAGTAACAACACATCGACATTTAAATAACTATTTTAAATGTGTCTTGGAGTGTTGCCAGGGTAAGCAGAGCTTGTTGCAACTGTACCTGTGATATGTTCTACCCCAATCTGTCCCTATTTGACCAGGGTGAGCAGAGCTTGTTACAACTGTACCTGTAATATGTTCTCCCCCACTCTGTCCCCATTTGACCAGGGTGAGCAGAGCTTGTTACAACTGTACCTGTGATATGTTCTCCTCCATTCTGTCCCCATTTGACCAGTGTAAGCAGAGCTTGTTACAACTGTACCTGTGATATGTTCTCCCCCACTCTGTCCCCATTTGACCAGTGTAAGCAGAGATTGTTACAACTGTACCTGTGATATGTTCTCCCCCACTCTGTCCTCATTTGACCAGGGTAAGCAGAGCTTGTTACAACTGTACCTGTACCCCATTTGACCAGGGTAAGCAGAGCTTGTTACAACTGTACCTGTGATATGTTCTCCCCCATTCTGTCCCCATTTGACCAGGGTAAACAGAGCTTGTTACAACTGTACCTGTGATATGTTCTCCCCCACTCTGTCCTCATTTGACCAGGGTAAGTAGAGCTTGTTACAACTGTACCTGTGATATGTTCTCCCTTACTTTGTCCCCATTTGACCAATCATGCATAGGCTCTACTCCATATACCCCACATGGGAATGTTGATACTGCACTTAACCATTGAATGTTGTACTGAATGATGAGAACATATCACAGGTACAGTTTCAACCAGCTCTGCTTACCCTGACAACACTTCACGACACGATAAATGTTATATAAACGAAGCTATATTAGATCTTGGCAGAAAGAACCGACTGAACCATATTTTTTCCGACCAGAATCCAAGTATCCCTTCCAGGCGGTGTTTCCTACTCCAATCAGGGTATACTGCGGTGTCTATCGTATCACTGTAATGTGGTGTTGCATAAGATCCAGGAAATACTGACCCTTGCAGGCAGTGGGCCGCAGTCAGGACAGTTCTCTGGTTGAGGATGACTCCACCACAGAAGTGCGAGGAACCGCTTAGTCGCAGAGATACCTGAACATTATCGTTATTACTAATATTATTAAATTTGTAAACTTGTCCTTGAACTTATTGGTATTCATGTCCCTTTTCAGGGCTCTTGAAATACAGGAAGAGTACCCGTATTTGCGCGGAGGGAGAGTGGAATATTTTTTAAAGACCACCTTCAGGACATCCCACCGAGATTCGAACCTTGATCTCCCCGACATCAGCAGTCTAGTCTACTGCAAGAGTAGCGCCTTAGACCATGCGGCCACTGAAGCAGGTGAAATACTAAGTTATTATCTCTGATTAACTCAAAATTTGACAAATTCCACTTTTATCAAGGATAGCCAAACTCAGATAGTTATTTAAGTAACTCCCCTACCAGCCGCTTCGGCGGCCGCATAGTCTAAGGTGCAATTCACTCAGTAGGCTAGACTGCCGAAGACGGAGAGATCGAGGTTCGAATCTCGGCTGAGTGTACTGAGGGGTGGTTTTTCCAAAATTGTTTTCCACTCTTCCACGACGAAAACGCGAGTACATTTCCTCTAAATATAACATCTCTGATCCCTAAAACAATCATCGTAATTATTACATATGCGTGTAAGCCGGATGGGTAGTAAGACGCGGTGCTATAAAGACACACAGAGACTTGCCGGGGGGTATTGTTGCCTCACCTGGTAGGGGAACTGCCCCTGGAAGGCCGGGGACCCTCCTATGATCCTCGGGCTCTTGCCTTGCGGGCTGCTGTCGGTTGATGTTGTGAGGTTAGGCCCCACGGGGCCAGAGGGGGTCGATCTGTCCCCACGAACACTCGGAGATCCGGGGACACTGTAGCTGCTGCTTGGGACACCTAGGCCAGAATATGTGTGCTATATATGTTATATCTGTATATAGCGGTAGTAAACAGGGCTGTCATTTATTTCTTCAGCTGTCAGAATAATTCAAATTTACCGAGAACCGAGTATACTTCTGGTAATAAATACCCTTTTTAGAGGACATGTCAAGGAAAATAAACAATATTACTTTATACTACAGCATACTGCTACTGATACTACTACTACTACTATTACTACTTCTACTTCCATTACTACCAGCACTAATATTAATAATAAAATAAGTTGTTGATTATAAAACTATCCACTATGACCTAAATGATGTTTGAATAATATTTCACTATTGCGATGGGAGCTAACACCTATCCATCATAAAATTAGACAAGGATGAGGCTGAATCATAGCAAATTGCAGCATCGTTCGCATCCAGAGAGGATGTGAGTGCCAGAAGCAGCTGGTACATCTGGTCAAGCCTTGAACCCAGGCCTACCGAGGGTAACCTTTGCGCGAAACAACCCCATTCTATAGCGTTGTAATGATATGGAATTATACATCTCAATAATTCATTATTCAAATCTATATTCAAAATTACGATATTATAAATACGAGTGGGTAGTAAGATTTATTTGTATTGAGTTGTTAAGTTGCAAGGTATGGCGACATCTTTCTACGTCTCTGTTTGAAAAGTCAACTCAGTCTTGTAAACAGAAACGCACCTTGATGACCACACCTTTTTATTTTTTGGGAAGTTTCGAGAAGGAAATGTCGCTAGATATACCTACTTCAAGGTACGCATCTCTTCACTTGCCTTCCTGACGAGGAGCCGTGTAGGTTGAGTCTATGACATATTAATATATATTCTAAATTTCACGTGTCGGGAATTATCATGCATATAACGCAATAGTCGGGTTCTTATTAAAATCTACAACGTGGGAGATATCTATCAAAAAACTGTTTATCTAATAAAAATAAAAACTATAAAACATCAGAACTTTTGTTTTCTTAAATAAGACATTATCCCTTTATAATTATTATAATACAAATTAACAAACTTGAAACCAATTCAATAATTATATAAAACTAGCGGACCCGATAGACGTTGTCCTGCCCGAACGTTGGCTTTTAGTTTGGGTGGCATAATTAATTTCTATAATAAAACAAATACTATGTGATCATCACAATTACCAATTCACAATGAACTCCAATTAGTGAGTTACACAAATATTACAAATTCAGTGTTTGTCAAGACAACATACAAAATAAAAAAAATCATTTTTGAATGAATATTGCGGGGTAGTTGGGGGTGAAATTTTGAGGTTACATGTTCTGATATGCAAAAAATCTAAATAAAAAAAANCCCCCCAAAAAAAATTACCTAAAAAATAAAAAAATCCTAGAACCCGATTGCAGCGCCACCTACCGGGTCCAATTGTGAATCCAAACCATCCACGGACCCACTCAAACACACACAACAAATTTCATCAAAATCGGTCCAGCCGTTTAGGAGGAGTTCAGTGACATACACACGTACAGAATAATTATATATATTAAGAAAGATATCACACTAATTGTGGCGAACAAACATTAACATATCAGGCTAGCTCTTTTATACGTTACAGCGTGTTCTAAACAACATGTATCTTCTTACCTTGAACCAGCAAGAGACATACAACTGTCTTGAGTCCTAACAACATGTATCTTCTTACCTTGAACCAGCAAGACACACACGACTGTCTTGAGTATCAATTCCATCGCTGCAGCCAATTAAAGACAGTTTACACCAAGAAGAGAAGTGTTGGAAAATGTAGACATTTCCAAGAGATTCCGTTGCATCTCAGAATTGATAAAAGGCTTTCCCTTATCAGATGTTCCCCCAATATTGCAACTGCTACTCTAGGTTTTAAAAACACACCAACATTTTATGTATCTTGCTTTAGACAGATAATATTAATTCTTACGGTTTTATTTAATCTTACAGGTGGATTATATTTCTATTCTATCCAGGTTTAATGTATTATAGACACGCAGTGACTCTTACTTATTCCAAGGATGCTTTGACGGACAGATCCATCTACCCCTGCACCTACTAGTGATTTCAATCATTTTATACAACATAGTTAGGGATGAGGTGGGGAGGATTCAGAGGAAATACACCCGCACTTGCTTATAAAGTGGGGGCTATTGGGGTAAGATTCGTGTTGGTACATCCGCCAGGGAATCGAACTTTGAAGTATCTGTCATCGTCAAGCCAATCAAAACGATAACGCCGTGAATTGGTCCGTTTACCCACCGATGTGAGTGGTGAAGAGAATCGAAGGATGTCTGGATAAAGTTTAATTGTTTATTAGTCTCCCGGCTGGCTGGGTGTGACATTTAAATTACAAGAAATAATCTAAAAAGGAAACACATTTTAGGTAGCACAAAGCCTCTAGTCGCGGTTTAACTGCAAGATATTTTATTTTTACTAAATTAGTGATAGAGATTTAGTTGCTCTTTATGTAACGTAAAGTTTATCCTCGTGTTTTTAGATAGAAGGCATCAGAATTAACTTAATATAACGTTAACGTGACGTTCACTTAACTTAAGAGTTATCCTGGGGAGAACTTTCACGTTACGTAATCGTTAATTGAAGTGCATCACGTGCTCTAACCAGCCAATCATGTTGCTAGCCACTTCATCACGGCTATTTAGTAATCCATTTGTTTGTTTTTAATGTGCAGACGACTTCTTCGGTCCGGGTGACCTGGCGGTCTAGGGGTCAAATGTCGGACTTCTGTGTTGAGGGTCCGGGGTTCAATCCTCGGTCCTGGCACAGATTTATCTGATTGCCAAACCCTTCCTTCACCTCTGACAATGTGTGGAATGCCAGGCCTCCACCGTGGTTCGGATCCCACGTTAAACTGTAGGTCCTCCATTTCATCTCACAATCACCCTACCTTTGCACATTAGTGTAAGTGCGGATAACCCTAACGGGTAGTAAGACACGGTGCTGCTGATGATGATGATAATAATAATAGTAATAATAATAATAACAACAACAACAGTTCGTCGTAGCCTCTGGTTACATTTTGTTTTGTAGCTCCAGTTAACTTAACGTAACGTTCACTTAAAGTTAAGTTGATCGTGATCCCGGCACGAGGCTTGTACTGCGAGTACTTGAAGCTTGATAGGACTTAACTGCCAGAGTTTCATTTTAGTGAATCAATTGTTTTCAATAAAGCTCAAATTCATGGTCTGTGTTTTTGCTCGAATATTTACGTTACGCTACGTCACGTGAATTGTAAATATTAAGTCGAACGTGATTCCAGCCTTATTGGAGTTGTTCACTTGTATTTGTCGGCCTTGACCGTGATAATGATAGTTATAAACCCATCTAAAGGTCTTTAGATCGAATAACTGTACGTTAGAAGAATAGTTGGTCTTCATGTTATGACTACAAAAATACGATGAATCGGAATCAAACTCATGAAAAAAAAAATGTATAAGTTTGAACTAATCTGTATATTTGCTCCGTCATCTTCTTTGTGCGAATTTCAAGCTCAGATACTTCAAATAAAACATTGTGTTGACGTCATCACTGTCAATACAAATTAAGTTAGATACCTTTGTTCAGCTTGCACTCCTATCCGTGCGTTGGTGGTGTAATGGTGAGCATAGTTGCCTTCCAAGCAGTTGATCCGGGTTCGATTCCCGGCCAACGCACTCTTTTTTTTTTTAATTTTTACTTTTTATGAAATTTTGTACCTTGTTCCCCTACTGGTTCGGGGTACTCACATTTAACTACAGAAACGAGGAAGGGATGAAGAAAGTAAAAATTAAGATAAACGCAACCCAAAACATGAGATTGAAAGTTGGTTTTTAAACATTAAATCCCTATAGAAGCAATTTAAAGGTGTTTTTTATTTTAATTTTTGGTAATTCATCGACAATACCTAGATGGACATAAATTTGATTCGTGATCTTTTGGTTGAGCAAATGTTTTTATGGGTAATTTCTTGGTAGTTATTTTGGCATTTTTGGATTTTTTGCTCATATTTTCTCTGTTTGCGTAATTATTTTAGGCATTTTTATGTATTTGTGTGGTTTAATTAGCATGCTTTATAAATAATATTTATGTTTCTTAACGGCATGAAAATTCAAACATAAGATATTTCAACCAGTGGTGGAGCGTGGTGATAATTTTTGAGTAAGTTGGCTCATGAACACTCATAAAGGGGCACACTAAATAATGTCGGAAATGGGATTTTTATGAAGTTATATAATACAGTACTGGCAGACTACTACTAATACTACTAACTACTACTAGACCTACTACTACTACTACTACTAAAATCATTATTTATTCATTTATTTATTCTTAGCTATACCTTATGTGAAATATCTTAGTTTGGACTTGCTATTTTTCCTTTTAAATGTACTTTTCGTTAAAAAGACGCCTCAATAGACTTATTTAACAAAAAGTCAACTCATTAATTTTATATATAAATTATAATACGAAATTTAAAACAATTCAATAAAATTTAAAAAAAACCAGGTCACAATCAATCACAAAACTAAACTAATCCTCACTGAAATAAACCTTTGAAACACACTCTGTATGGCCAGAATTTAACACTCACTAGTCGGGGATAGCCGGCCTACTGGTCGCCTTCAGTGGCTGGGATGAACAGTTGCGCGCGCATTACCCTCCTAGCTCCCAGCGGGCCTGACTCTCCGGGTGCGTTAGGCGGAAAGGAATCAGCTTATCTTGCCAAAATGAAATGACACATTCATTTCGCACACTTGCTAATATGTCAGTACGCTTTTAAAAAAAGACCATTAAAGTTATAATTATTACTTCTGGAGCACATATTTGTAAATCAATATTATATTTAGAAGAATGCGAGAGTTTACTTGTTAAAGCTTTTCTTTGCATTTTACATTTGTAAAGTGCGTGTTTGATTTAGTTGTGTGCATTCATTTCACATTTTTGTTAATAGTTTTAGATAATTTTTTCATAAATTTGAAGATATTTTCTAGAATATTCAGTGTCATTTTATAGGTAATCAAAATATTTGAAAGAAATATTAATTAAAGAAGAAGCTGGGTCAGATATTTAATTTTTATTTCAATGAGAAAATGTAACCAATAGTATAAATTATATTTTCAGACTCACAAATATAAATACAATAAAATATGTTTATTATAATACAATAAATACCTACATTAATTAAATGACTAGATAATCAAATTATATTGCTGTATTAGATGATTCATTACGCCTTGTGCCTGTAGACCTAATTTAAAAAAAACTACAAGTCTTCATTCGAAATAAACACCGACACAATTTGTTTCGTTTATGATGGTATCAAATAGAACAACACTATTGATTATTTTTAATAATGAAAATTGATAAAAACAGAAAGAAAGGAAAAAACTAATAAGTGTAAATTTAATTAAGAAAGCACTAAGGTGACATCTTCTTCCTTTCTTCTGTCTTCTATAGTATAAAAATACTAACACACATTTGAACACAAATTGAGTAATATTTTTGCATTTTTGCCTTTATCAAACAAAAAGAGAAGAGGGAATACACTTGAATGGCGTCGAAGAAGTCTCCTTTGTGCGTTGGATTCTTCCCTCATTTTTCCTCTTTCCCTTTGGTCTTTCTTCATTAAATTTACACTTATTAGTTTATTTTCCCTCTTCCTTTATTTGTATCAATTTCCATTATTATAAAATTACTTAGCCACTGGGCCACCTCATCGTTAAGCACTATTGTTTCTTTATAAATTTGGAAACTACACGGGTTGAGTCCTAAATTTAACTCTGCAACAAATTATTTAATAAATTATCTGAACTTGTCTCTCAAAATAAATCTATATACTAATTTTCTTTCCAGTTTTAGAAATATGTCCAGATCAAACGGTAGGCCAAGAGCAGCAAAACAACTTTGAAGCTGTCCTTGAAAGATCTGGATACCGCGTCGTTCCTGTTGGATATATCTGTATCCGTGACTTGAGAGACGTCTTTGTTGGAGTCGTCAAAGACTGGAGGGGTGTCCGCGGTTACGTACTGCTCCACCCACGTCTTGTAATAGGCCACGTCTGTGTACACCCCTGGATAACCCGGGGTGGCGCAACCGTAGCCCCAGGACACGAGGCCTGTCAGATAACCGACACACGTCAGTGGGCCGCCAGAGTCACCCTAAGCATCAGAGAGAAGATAGATACAAAGTATGTATAGGTATTGGTCGTGTCAAGGTTTGTATACTTCTGATCAATACAAGGTTTGTTTAGTCCTGGTTACCTGACAAGCATCCCCTGAACCGTCGATGAACCCGGCGCACAGCTCCCCTTTAACGAGCTGAGGATACTTGTTTATACACTCGTCGAACATGACGAGGGGCACTTTCAGGAACTGGAGGGTCTCAGCCACTTTCCTGCTGTTCTGGAACACCGAGCAAGAGTGTGACGTCATCACGGGGTCAGTTATCCTCGACCGGTCTGCGCAGCAAGTGCAATAGGATGTAGAGTAACCATAACTACATGTTGTCCCAAGCTCTGAAGACGGTTACACTGTCAGTGGAAGACCAGGAATGTCTGACCGACAAACCCTGGTGCCATACGCTGAGTTAAATATTATATAAAAATATATTTTCAATCTTTCAACACAATTCAAATGCTATTCATTGCTTTGAGACCGGGAGCGTTATACCGTCACCCGCGATAGAAGGAAACAAAATATTCTTAAGGGCGGCTGAGGGGGAGTAAGTTGGAAGACACAATAACCACAGAAAAAGGCTTCCCTCCTATAGGATTATATATCTACATTGTATAGTGCGGTTTAGCTAGGAAGGGTATTTTGTTGACAGTTAAATTAAAGTTTCTAAAACAATTTCACGTATTCATACGTCAAGTCTGCAGCCGTCACCTCTGCTAGATATTATCAATACCTAGGAAATAGCAATAAGAATATTGTCAAATGTTATCGATGTTGTCAGCAATAAAATATGTTTTTATTTCCTAAAAGGTCGTTCCTAACAGAACCCCGCCATGGTTGAAGCACCTGATGACCCTTGCTACCACAATCCTCCCTCCACCTCCTGTCCCCTGGTTACAAGGGTTGAAGCTCCTGATGACGCTTGTTACCACAATCCTCCCTCCACCTCCTGTCCCCTCGTTACAAGGGTTGAAGCTCCTGATGGCGCTTGTTACCACAATCCTCCCTCCACCTCCTGTCCCCTGGTTACAAGGGTTGAAGCTCCTGATGACGCTTGTTACCACAAACCTCACCTCCACCTCCTGTCACCTGGTTATAAGGGTTGAAGCTCCTGATGGCCCGTGTTACCACAATCCTCCCTCCACCTCCTGTACCCTTGAAGGTCCCCTGATTACTTAGAGCTGAGAGGGTTGTTTTTAACTTACATACTTGAGCACTCCCCATCCTGTGACCACGCAGGTCTTCTGTTCCTCGTTGGTTGATTGAGACAGAGGTATAACCTCTATGTTGACATTGTCTGAGGGGAAAGAACTGGACACCTGCAACATAAACCACACTGCGGATCTACTGGCAATCACTTCACTATGGAACATTCCCTCCAAGTGGAGTTAGCCCTGCACGAGCCAGCCCCCTATCTCTGACAATGACCCAGCTACTCACCTCTAGTACAACCCCGTCAATGACCCAGCTACTCACCTCTAGTACAGCCCTCCCTATCTCCGTCAGTGATCCAGCTACTCACCTATAGTACAGCCCCGCCAATGATCCAGCTACTCACCTATAGTACAGCCATCTAGCCCCGACAATGACCCAGCTACTCACCTCTAGTACAGCCCCGCCAATGATCCAGCTACTCACCTCTAGTACAGCCCCCTAGCCCCATCAATGACCCAGCTACTCACCTCTAGTACGTACTCCTAGCCCCATCAATGACCCAGCTACTCACCTCTAGTACAGCCCCCTAGCCCCGACAATGACCCAGCTACTCACCTCTAGTACGGCGATGTCATTGATAGCCTCACCGGAAGCTCCCACGTGGTATTCCTCGTGGACGATCATGTTGATGACACTCCTTGTGACGGTATTGTCTGTGCTCTTCAAGATCCCCGCCACCACCTGGATGTTGTTCATCTCCACCCTGGACACACACACAATTATATGAACGTATCTGCTGGAGTTAAGGCAGCCTTATCTCCTTCTGACAGGCTCATCTCCACCTTCTGTCAACCTCATCTCCACCTTCTGACAGGCTCATCTCCACCTTTTGTCAACCTCATCTCCACCTTTTGTCAACCTCATCTCCACCTTCTGACAGGCACATCTCCACCTTTTTTCAACCTCATCTCCACCTTCTGACAGGCTCATCTCCACCTTCTGTCAACCTCATCTCCACCTTCCGTGATCCTCATCTACACCTGCTGATGGACTGTTTATTCATAAAAATAACACCCTTTCATGGAATTGAACCCGTATCCTCCAACTATTTTGAGTGAGCTTACGTTGGGAGGTTAAGGCGATTGGCCCTTTTCACTTGACGTGGAAATGCAGAGCCGTGGGAACAAACGTTTATCTTCAAGAATTTTTGTTGTTTTGCAATTTTATTTTCGGAAATGGTTTGTTCAAGAATAGAAGCATGTTGATTAAGTTACACTTTTTATATACACACCTCCCCTATAATTTTAACAGTGATCAAATATGGATAAAATTGACATTTCCCAATAGAAAACTGCTGGCTTCATAACAAAAAATAAGAAAATGTAACAATTAATAAACATAGATACATTATTTTAGAAGGGGTGTTAAAAATATTAACATAAAAATTTCACTCGTTCTCGAGAAAACTGATATTTCCAAACGTATGATGTTCCCGCATGACCTGTCCGGTAGCTAGCGCCATCTACGGTTCCCGTGATCCATCCGTTCTTGTGGCTGCGGAAGGATACTTTGGTCGGCTGTGAAGCCACGCTACGCCTTTCACCATCCCACAAAATAGGTTTTAGACTGTCACTCGACAGGGTCAAGGGCCTTCCTTATATCATAGATCAGATAGGAACATGTTTGTATTGTCTAAAAGGCTCACTCTCTGAACATTTGATTGCATCTAGGAACAGTAAACCTCTACGAAACAATGATCCATTAGTTGTATTGACTAGATCCCCTCTTCCTGGTATCGAACTCCTGTCCGGTACTTACTCCACGACACAATGGCCGGCTGTGAGGACATGTTTGAGCGATACGAGGGCACCACCACAGAAATGGAGGCCATTGTTCTTCAGAGACACCTGCAAGTCACACAACACACAAGAACAATTTATTTGTTAGTTACGGTTATAGCCGCGTCTAAATATCATAATCTTTAAATTTAAAAATGATACCTGCACACGGGAATCGAACCCGGGACCTTTGACTTAGCACAAAGCCCTCCCGAGTATAAGAAGACTACGTTATATAATGGCTCGTGACATTAATTGATCACTCCTATGTAGATGACGATTTCCGCGTGTCCATCACAGACTCTGCCCTAAGATATGAGTGAAGAATGGCCTTAGGCACGGGATGACTTCTGGATAGCTCAGTGGTTATAGAATTAGTATTCTAAGTCAAAGGCCCCGGGTTCTATTCACGTGCCCAGATGCCATTTTTCAATTCGAAAAAATGAAGTTCAGTTTTATTTTGAAGCAAACGTATCTGGATACTTTTGAGATTTTTTTCAGGATTTTTCAAGAGGTGATATTGTAAAATTTATATAAGTTTTTTGTTCGAAACATTTTTGCATTCTATGTATTTTAAAATATGGAAAAGAACAACATATTAGATTTTTTTGGTATTTTTTAAAGATAAAATAAATTATTCAAACCATTTCTCAAACTCTTTAAGAAGCACATATTCATGTTTCAAAATATTAGTATAGGCCTAAATTTTTTCTGACAACATATAATTGCAAGGTTATTGATAAGAAACATGTCAGATAATATTCCCTTCTCCTAGGCGACTCTTTCTCGTCTAGAAGTTGATATTTCCCAGTCTCTGGAACTACTTCAACCGTAACCAAATTATCATTTCACTTGTTGTGGTCAGACCAGAGGTCAATATGGCAGGCCTTGTTGAACCAATCAATAGCTCCTCCATCTTGACTCACTACACCGAATATCATCTCTGAGGGAACTACACGGCTACTATTGGAGAAACAGCGTTGTAATTTTCTAGTTTTTGTGTGGTCAATCTTCCCTCAAATATAAGACAAGTTTCACAACGCTGGTTCGTCGATGTTGCCAGTAGCTCCAGCACACCACGCTCAGACATAGTTGAGAGCTAGGAGATTTGGCAACATCTAACTGAGAGCGAAGATATTTGGCAACAGTTAACTGAGAACGAGGAGATTTGGCAGCAGTTAACTGTGAGAGAGAGAGGAGATTTGGCAACAGTTAACTGAGAGTGAGGAGATTTGGAAACAGTTAACTGAGAGAGGTGATTTGGCAACAGTTAACTAAGAGAGAGCGAAGGTGAAGCTTTTCTCCGTAAGACTCGCAGTTCCGTCAGAGATGATATTGGGTGCAGTAAGAGCGGAAAGGTGACAGCTATTGTCACGCTACCCACGATACCTGATAGGGGTACTGCCCCTCTTTGGCGTTGGTGCCGCCGATGATCCTGGTGTCTCGTGGTCTGGTGGTGGTAGCAGCTGTGGTAGTGCTGGTGGTATCGCCCTCCTGACATACCACATCTGCAACGGGACGAAACAAGAGATCTTTTTTTTTTTCAGAGGACAGGCGTAGTTATATTTTCTCTCATGTGAATAGAAGATCGTTGATGAGTTGAGGACTATTTTTTTTTTAGCACCGTGTATTACTACCCGTTTGGGCTATACGCTTATATACTAATTACACTAACGCTTTTAGGGAAGGTTATATTTACAGGAAGTGTACCCACATTTGTGTGGAGGGAGAGTGTAAAATAATTTTGGAAAAAACAACTTTAATGCACCCAACCGAGATTCGAACCTCAATCTCCTAGTTATCGGCAGTCTAGTCTACTGCAAGAGTAGCATGTTAGACCACGCGGCCACCGAACGGGGTAGGAGATTATAAATACTAGATTAAACTAATTTTTCCAGATTAAAATTTCGATATCGATACTTTTCTTTCGATACTAGTACGGTATCGATATTTTTCTATCAATACTTTTATTTCGATACCACATCCCTAGCTGTGCCCTTGTCTTATATTCTGAGTCACGGAGACATTGTACCAGGCGAGACGAGACAGACGCCTTGGTCCCCGTGTCCACAGATGTGAGCTGTCTCCTTGTCCTGTGCTCTGAGTCACGGTGACATTGTTCCAGGGACCTTGGCCCCAATTCACATAATCGTCAGATTTATAGCTGAAACTAAAGTGGTCCCGTAATGGTCCTTGCCACTTAGTCTGCGCGACCAATGTTGGGCCAGCCACGTATATTGAAGTGACCTTGGTTCCATTCCAGAAAGGGATAGAAAAGTAACCTGCTTCGGTGGCCGCGTGGTCTAATGTACTACTCTCGCAGTGGAATAGACATCCGATGACGAGGAGATCGAGGTTCGAATCTCATTCGGGTATATTGAGGGTGGTTTTTCCTAAATGGTTTTATGCCCTCCCTCCACGCAAATGCGGGTATGCTTCCTCTTAAATATAGCCTTCCTAATACCTAAATCCACTAACGTAATTAGTACCTAAGCGTATCCCGAACGGGTATTAAAACGCGGCGTTAAAAAAATATATTGGAAAGTGGGCGATTTATGGACGGGCTGTTTATGTTTTCCAAAGAGTTCTGCGTTGGCCACATGGAACGCTACGTTACGTACGGTACGTACGATGCACTGGGTGGCCACACAGACCACTACGTTACGTACGGTACGTACGATGCACTGGGTGGCCACACAGACCACTACGTTACGTACGGTACGTACGGTTCACTGGGTGGCCACACAAACCGCTACGTTACGTACGGTACGTACGATGCACTGGGTGGCCACACAGACAGGTACGTTACGTACGGTACGTACGATGCACTAGGTGGCCACACAGACCGCTACGTTACGTACGGTACGTACGATGCACTGGGTGGCCACACAGACCACTACGTTACGTACGGTACGTACGATGCACTGGGTGGCCACACAGACCGCTACGTTACGTACGGTACGTACAATGCACTGGGTGGCCACACAGACCACTACGTTACGTACGGTACGTACGATGCACTGGGTGGCCACACAGACCGCTACGTTACGTACAGTACGTACGATGCACTAGGTGGCCACACAGACCGTTCAACGTAGCACACGTAGTGCATGTATAAAAACAGTGGCCTTAGGAAGATGAGGTCAGATGGATTAATAAAGTTCTCACCAAGATAAACAGGAATTATATAAACGCACTGTAGATGTTTTAAAAGGAATTTACACAGCTTGATAACTTATAGATTTGTGTCCATTCTTATCTGCCCCTGGATGGGTTTAAGAATGTATTACCTCGATTATTTTATCAGATAACTAAATGTAGTGACTTTATCAGGTGATGAGTTAAAAAGTGGGCGTGGAAAATTGACGAAATTAAACATCTGTGTACACTGGCACAGCCAGGATTCGTTTGTGTGTGGGGGGGGTTTAGTTTCACTGACCAACTAAGCGGGGTCCATTGGTTTTTCTCGCGGGAAAATTAAAAAATTTAAGCGCTGCAAAATACAAATGCATCAAAAGAAATACAATAATATCCAAAATAATTGAAAATTTATAAAAAAATTTCATAATTCTGTAATTATTAGGACTATTGAGTTTTTGTGAACAAATTTTTATCCATGCATACTGCTAGAATATACAAACATGCAAGTTTCAATAAAGTGTATTTTGTAAATTTGATTTATAAAATTATTTCATGAAAATTCAAATAAGCAACTTTCACTAACTCTTAAATCACAAAATCACTTTTGAACTAATTCACTTTAGTCTTATGTTAATTTTCCTTGTCTTCATAGAAAGTTCATCGAGAACTTCATCCTACACATGTGGAAAGATCATATCTGGCCAGAACTGGTCCATATCTGGGCCAGATATGCCCAGATCTAGGCCAGATATGGCCAGAACTGGGGCAAATCTGGCATTCCCAGATGTGGCCAGTTCCAGTTATGGGCCAGATCTGGCATTTTTCCACATGGGTCCGTAACTGACACCTCTGGATGTATGTACATGTGAGCAAGCCCATTAAGTTTCTCTTCATTTGTAGAGTTCCTCAAGTATGATCTCAACAGCTTTAGGGATGAGAAAAAGGTAGGTGGGTAGCGAGGTCTGGGGGGG
>CABFWO010000551.1:257742-286340 GCA_902155825.1 Timema genevievae
ATATATATATATATATATATATATATATATATATATATATATATACACACACACCTCAGGGTGGCATTACACTTTCATATTCACCCTTAGAATTACGATGTGATTATTTATTTGAGGTATTTAATGTGCACTTTCTATGAGCAAGGGTGAAAGGGCCTTCTAATTTTTCCTCGACACATTATTTTCAAATCTCTATTACATGCCGCACTCTACATGGGACTGACTGCTTTATTTACACTCCAAAGGAAGTTGTGCTACGGATTATTATCGCTCAAGAAAAAATCCGTCGACTCCAGCCGGATTTGAACCCAAGAACATCGGGTCCTGAGGCGAGCACTTAACTCCAAGACTATCGAGGTCGACAATGACAATATAAATTAATCAGAGTTATATTCCTTCAGAAGTATTTGAATAAAGGTTTTGAAGTTTTCTTTAAGTTCTGTTTAAATAACATTAGACCATTCCTAAAAGTTTCTTATGACAAAACTAGGGAAATCAAGTGGAGCAATGAAATTACATTAGTGTTTTTTTTAAATTGTATCAGGCATCCCAGAAAAATATTCTAAAAGAACACTGAAGGTCGCCTTATCAACGAAGCGGTAGAAAATATCGTACCTTTATCACGGCAATGTCGTTGTACAACTCAGCGGAGTAGAAGTATTCATGAATGAATATCTCCGCGACAGAATAGTTGGGGGAAGTGTTGCCATACGTGATGTTGAGTAGGCCGGGGATCACCAGGAATTCCTCGATGGGAATTCTGGGAAAAAACAGAGCCGAGTATTAATGAGCGGATGTTGGTTTTATCACTCACTTTATTACTGGAGCCTCCCAAGGAACTGGACTATACAGTGCATGCAGTCATGTAATGGCTACTTTAACACTGTCTCCATTTAGTGAGAAATATTTGAACTCAGTCATGTAATGGCTACCTTGATACAGTTTCCATCTAGTGAGAAATATTTGAACTCAGTCATGTAATGGCTACCTTAACACTGTCTCCATCTAGTGAGAAATATTTGAACTCAGTCATGTAATGGCTACCTTGATACTGTCTCCATCTAGTGAGAAATATTTGAAATCAGTCATGTAATGGCTACCTTGATACTGTTTCCATCTAGTGAGAAATATTTTAACTCAGTCATGTAATGGCTACCTTAACACTGTCTCCATCTAGTGAGAAATATTTGAACTCAGTCATCTAATGGCTACCTTGATACTGTCTCCATCTAGTGAGAAATATTTGAACTCAGTCACGCAGTGGCTACCTTGACACTGTCTCCATCTAGTGAGAAATATTTGAATTCAGTCATCTAATGGCTACCTTGATACTGTCTCCATCTAGTGAGAAATATTTGAACTCAGTCATGTAATGGCTACCTTAACACTGTCTCCATCTAGTGAGAAATATTTGAACTCAGTACATGTAGTGGCTACCTTGATACTGTCTCCATCTAGTGAGAAATATTTAAACTCAGTCATGTAGTGGCTACCTTAACACTGTCTCCATCTAGTGAGAAATATTTGAACTCAGTCATGTAGTGGCTACCTTAACACTGTCTCCATCTAGTGAGAAATATTCGAACTCAGTCACGCAGTGGCTACCTTGATACTGTCTCCATCTAGTGAGAAATATTTGAACTCAGTCATGTAGTGGCTACCTTGATACTGTCTCCATCTAGATGAGAAATATTTGAACTCACTCACGCAGTGGCTACCTCGACACTGTCCCCATCTAGTGAGGAAGTGTTGAACTCACCCAGTCATACAGTGAGCTGCTGTAAGCACATGCTGTTGGTCGATCAAGGAACCTCCACACCAGTGGTACGAGCCTCCACCGAAATAATTCTTCCTCTGGAGAGAAATCTGTGGAGGATAATACCAGTGTAAGGAAGGCGGTAATCTCTCCAGGCGCAACTAATAGCATCCACTCTCTTTGACTTTGTCAATGTATTTTAATTTTAACGTACCTGGTAGGGAAACTCCCCCTCGTTTGCATTTCGCCCGCCGATGATGTGAGGCGCTGCGGTTGCACAAGCTGAAATTTAAAATTACTATGTTCTACTCTATTGATCATTTTGAAATCAGTGTTGAATGCATTAAAAAAAAGAAGTTTATTTGTAATTTTCACTTTCTTAAAACAATGTTGTATCGGTTCGTCACTCAAAAAAATAACTTAACCTAAGACAGCAAAACTGGTCCCATAAAGTAAGGACTCGTGGTCTTTGGGCTATAGGATACATCTGTACTCAAGTACCCGGTGTTTTCTTGGTCCCTCCCCCCCTCAGTTGGAAGAGATCAAGGGGTAATATCCGTATTTTCACAGCTACATCTGTGTATGAACTGATTCCTTTTTTTTCTTTCGAGGATCAAACTAGTGTTGGTTGTGCAATTTAATCTGTACCGTTCTATATTAAGTTAGCGTGTAAATCGTGTGTTATACACATCTACCAATAGCCTGCAAATACTTACCTACGACCATGGCGACGACGGCGACGAGGATTGTCCACGTGAGCCCCATAATTACAAGAGAGGACCTGATAGAGGTTAAGTTAGCGTGTAAGTCGTGTGTTGTCCACGTCTACTAACAGCCTATGAGGACTTACCTACGACTATGGCGACGACAGCGCCGAGGATTGTCCAAGTGACCGCCATTGTTACAAGAGGGGAACTGACAGAAGAAGTTGAGACGGCGTCAGTTGATTAAACTTATCTGTGAGAGTTCTTGGCCCAATTAGATATTGACAGGACTATTAATTGATTGACAGATAGAAGTGTCGGTGATTTCCCTGCACTTGAGATACGGACAGATTCGTACAATATAGACAGTGCCACTTGGGGATTTTTAATTTTTTATGTCAATCAAGAAGCAATCAAGGATTCAAATGTTTATTTATCTCAGCCTTGTTTTATACAGTTTAAAAAACAGAAGAAAAATCTTTATTCAAACAAATACATACATAATTAATTAAGATTTTATTTTTTAATTTAAATATATATAATATATTTTTTAGATTTGGGTAGAATCCGCTAGTTTACGAATCCATGTCTTGGAAAAATTTATAAATTTTAGAGAAAATATAACTACGTAGTAGCTAAATGTTGACATTTTTTTTATTATACTGTAATATATTTGTCA
Source organism: Timema genevievae (assembly GCA_902155825.1). Classification (NCBI taxonomy): domain Eukaryota; kingdom Metazoa; phylum Arthropoda; class Insecta; order Phasmatodea; family Timematidae; genus Timema; species Timema genevievae. Next base: position 260,882 of record CABFWO010000551.1, read on the forward strand.
TAACATTGATCCATTCAGTTAAGTGTTAAATTATCAATGGTTTAGGCTCTGGTTTTTAAGTTTTTACAATAATTATGTTGAGATTAAGTCACCAATAGATAGGGAATATTACAACTCTAAACAAATTCCATTTCAATATTTGAAAATAAATAATATTTTTATTTTCAATCCAATATTTTCTAGAATTATCGAATCTCAACTATCCTTAAAGAATTCGATGAACCAGGGATTTGAAGGTTCAAGTGTTTGAGGGATTGGGAGATTTGAGGGTTAGGGATTCAAGGGTTTGATAACGCGGTGTAAAAAAAATATAAAGCGCTTAAACTTTCCCACGCTTCTGATTATTTTTCTTAAAAAAAAATGCTCCTGTTCTTGAAGAAGAATTATTCCATTTGTTTCACTGAGTTAGGTCATGAATCATGACGTGCGCCATTCAGATTTCGTTGATTACCAGTTGATAACGATCAACACAGCCGGACACTCAACAAACCACGCAACAGTTACACAACACAAGTACACTAGAGACGTGTTTTATTGTACAATAGTGGACTAGTATACTTACCATTATAATCTAACATAAAGATAGCCCGCGCCAGTGGACACGTAGGCAGAGGCGTCTGTATAGTCATGTCTATTTTTATGGGTGGTAGAGGGGTCAGGGTTTCAAATCCCAGCTGGATGTACTCAGGGTAATTTGTCCTTAAATGGTATATGACTCTTCCTCCAAGCAAATTTGAATACATTTCCTATGCATTATACCTTGTTCATCCTTTAGCGTGTATCCAATTTGAACGCATCAATCTCGGACGGGTAGTAAGACGGTTATATAACACATGTGTTGAAGCGTTAGAGCGAAATAATAGAAGAGACAAAACAACCAAAATTGAGGATAGGGAGAAAACAAACAAATACCTGTACATTATTTATATTCGTAAGAAGGTACAGGAAAGGTGGATAGAAAACATATAAAAGGAACGAACACAATATGGCTTTTATAATGAGAAAAACATCGTTCACACTTTACACTGCTGCCACTGGACAAAGAGGTAAAGGCCGCCCCTTGAAGAAAATCTATCGTTACCACCCATTCCCCCGTCCTAGGTTTCATTCTATCGAAACTCATCAGGGAGGAGGGTGAAACGCGCAACGCAACTTCCTAAAGGAGGAAACAAAAAATAAAATAAAAAAGGGATAGAAAGAGAAAATTGTAAAAGATGATAGGACACATAGATAGGAACATGAAAAAGGAGTAACATAAAAACCAAACACAGGAAATAAATGAAACTTTATTTTATTAAAAAAAATTCAATAGTTAATATATAAAATACAGTAATATTACAAACGGTAGGCTTAAAGAGTATATATATATATATATATATAGCGTATTCGGAAACTCAACGCCCAAATGGCACATATAATTTGTTTGAACCAAAACTAATACAAAATACGTTTACATTTACATCCGGAAAACTAAGTAATACCATTAAATTGTGCTCAAAGTGTCGGCGTACAGCGCAGGGAGAGCAAAGCTGTTCAAGCATGCGTGTACAAAATGTTGCATAAAATTTAGGTGCACTTGAGCTTTGAACACGATTTAATGGTAATAGCATGGTTTTCTGGATGTATGTGAATAGGGATTTGGTATTACTTTTTGTTCAACTAAGCTATATTACGTGCAGTTTGGGCTTTGAGTTTCCGAACATTATATATATATATATATATATAAATTAGTCATATTACAAAGGGTAGGTTTAAAGAAGGTGATATATATAAATATAAAAAGAGACCGTTATCAAAGACAATGTCTGAATTGTTGGGATTACAAATATTAGGGCTAGCTATACCCTGTTTGAAAGTCTGGACGGGGGTCACTACCCCCCCTCAATGTTTATTTCTTTGACCCATTCTATGGGTGTAGGGTTGAGTCTCTTCAAGTGTCCTTAGCGTCTCCTATTTGTGACTTTCGTTGAGGCCATCACGATTTCGGGAACCTCCCCTTCTGTGACGGAGGCTACCCACCTACCGAAGGCAGACACCTTGGTAAAGACGGCAGGGTAGCCGGGGTAGGCGCACCCTTTACCCCAAGAGGTGACCCCCACAAGGATCCCACCCAGGATCAAGGGCCCACCACTGTCCCCCTGGAAATAAAACACCTCAAAGTTAAAGGGAGAAAGCGGAGGTGATGAAATTTGACCTTGAACGATTTTCAGTGGTGGGAGAGGTGAGCATCCCAGTGCTAGTCGGCCCTTCCCGCCATCAACTACCACACCACACCATGTGGTATCATACCTGACACACTCCTAGCTACCACACCACACCATGTCGTATCATACCTGACACACTCCTAACTACAACACCACACCATGTGGTATCATACCTGACACTCCTAACTACCACACCACACAATGTGGTATCATACCTGACACACTCCTAACTACCACACCACACAATGTGGTATCATACCTGACACACTCCTAACTACCACACCACACAATGTGGTATCATACCTGACACACTCCTAACTACCACACCACACAATGTGGTATCATACCTGACACACTCCTAACTACCACACCACACAATGTGGTATCATACCTGACACACTCCTAACTACCACACCACACAATGTGGTATCATACCTGACACACTCCTAACTACCACACCACACAATGTGGTATCATACCTGACACACTCCTAACTACCACACCACACAATGTGGTATCATACCTGACACACTCCTAACTACCACACCACACAATGTGGTATCATACCTGACACACTCCTAACTACCACACCACACAATGTGGTATCATACCTGACACACTCCTAACTACCACACCACACAATGTGGTATCATACCTGACACACTCCTAACTACCACACCACACAATGTGGTATCATACCTGACACACTCCTAACTACCACACCACACAATGTGGTATCATACCTGACACACTCCTAACTACCACACCACACAATGTGGTATCATACCTGACACACTCCTAACTACCACACCACACAATGTGGTATCATACCTGACACACTCCTAACTACCACACCACACAATGTGGTATCATACCTGACACACTCCTAACTACCACACCACACAATGTGGTATCATACCTGACACACTCCTAACTACCACACCACACAATGTGGTATCATACCTGACNAGCCCGATTTCACGTTTTATGGTATGTTGGGAACTGAACCCCAGACCCTTAGTTTAGAAGACAGACGTGCTAATTAATGTTATAGTGTGAGGAACATAGATGTTTGTTACAGCAAATTAACTCCACTTTCATGTTTAATTTGTTTAAAAGTAAAATTAAAAAGTATTTTTAAAACTGACAACGCACATTATTATAATAATATAATAATACAGTCATGTGTACTGAAAGGTTTTTTTCCCTTCCTAAATGGTTTTGAACTCTCCCTCCACGCGAATGCGGACATTTCCTATAAATATAACTTGCTTAATCCCTAAAACCATTAGCGTAATTAGCAGATATGCATATAACCCGAATTGGTAGTAAAACGCGGAGCTAAAAAAAATACATTATGACCTTGAAATTGATATAATATTTGTCTTTAAAATAAGAGGATATTACAGAGACAAAATAATTTCTTAGTAAACTCGATTATGGGTATTTTCTTGAAATTTTGTCATTATGTTTACATTTAATAATTACTTACCTGTATGTAAAATTACTCCAAACAATTGTAAATAATAAAATTAAAATACTTTAAATAAAATAAAATATTTCAAATAACTATTTAAAACTTTTGTACATGTATGCACTGAGAAGGATCGTTAAGAATCGGGAGCCCCATAAAATGGCGTTTGTAGGCATCCGGGAGTTCATCTATGTACGACGGGTCAGCATAGTTAGCTATCGTCAGGGGCCAAGCCCCTTCCTGTCACTGCAAGCTGACCTGTCACACACAAGCGTGTGGTGAGTTGCCTAAAGTCCATCCAGTGTAGGAGTGGTGGTGAATGACAGCTATCAGAAGTGTTTATTGCCAACATTTGTTGAAATTCACTAACGTTAATCTATGTGAAAATAATTATTTTCTTAGTAATACTATATTATCAATAAAAAGTGTTATCAAACGCTTCTAATAGACCTAATACTTCCCCAAGAATTACTGAACATTTGGAGTTTTCGTAACTTATTGAAAGAACCAAATATATTAATAAAACTATTATGTTTTTCGTTTCGCGGTGGTGGCAACAGTAGATAAAATAGTTCAAGAAATAACAAATTAAAATATTATTATATTTACACTTTTATCTTCTTATAACTGGCCACCAAAATAAATAAATGTTTTTATATTTAAATTAGAGAAAGAGACATACGAATTATTAGTTTCAAAATAAAAAGTTTTTTTATTTTGTAAACATATGCGCATCAACCCAGCAAATAGGTTTGCATGACGTCACCAATCATGCTCGTTTAGTTCGGTTCTCAATATTAATTTATGAAGAGAATGCAGCATTTTAGAAGATCTCGTTTGTAAAGCATCAGATGCCGCTTCCACGAAAAAGAAATATACAAATGGTTATTTTCATAAATAAAAATAAAATTATCCAAAAAAAATGGTTTGTTGTGAAAGTTCTGATTTCCAAACATGACAGTAGTTCAATATATATTCTTGCAGCTCATATGGCTTGGCGAATGGATACATGAGAGTAGATCTGATAAACTTTAATAGCAGTCAGTCACCATCCCTCCTACGTTGAATAGACTATATAAACTGTGTGAATAATCTAAGGCGTCACTACCGCAGTGGACCGACCTACCAATCAGAGGGAGATCGGGGTTCGAATACCGATCAGGTGTAGTGAGGGTGGTTTTTTCATAAATGTTTTTCTACTCTACCTCCACGCAAATGCGGGTACACTTCCTTTTAATTCAACCTTCATCAACTATATATATCTCATTAGTGTAAATATGTGGATACCAAGGGCAGGTATTAAGACGTGTTCCACTGTAAGTGTGACAAGTTGTGACGTAGTTATGTGAGTGATGTTTTACCTCACATTCCGGTCGGGCGGCTCCCTCTACATACATGTTGTAGGGACATAATGACGTAGGGGCTCTAACCTAGGACAGTGAGAAATGAGACATATTATTTGAAACACACAACAAATCATGTATTCAATGCAAGTATTCATCATCAGCGTGAATCTATCGTGTGTGAAGCTTTATGACTAGTGCTAGTTTGTCCTAGATCTAGGTACAAAGTAAGACAGTTGGTACTAACCCGTGTAAATCCCCAGCCTGTCATGGTGGCGTTGGTCCCAGATAGAAAGGAATACCCATTGGGTGCTAAGACGATCGGCTTTACTTTTTCGCTCAACTCAAACGGAAACGATACCTTCAGAAAAAAAAGACAATAAAAATTTAACAAATGATTACAATGCGTTGCCATTCATACACTTTATAAAAACATACTCATAAAAATGATGATAATATTTTTAAATCTCGCTTGAGCAAGGATAGAAAATTTTACAATAAACATCCCATTAAAGCTTCAGGACATAGTAAGATTTAGTTACTAGTATTATTTGTATAGTAAGATACAATGTTCTTCCTAGGCTCGCTGTTGGGAGCCAGACAACCCAAACGGCAAGGATGGAAATAATAAACTTAGACCATTATTATACTACTATAAAGCCACATGGCTGACTCACTCACTCACTGACATTAATGTCTACCCACTTCCAGATGAGCTAGAAACTTGAAATTTGGCAAACTTATAGCTTCTAGCCTGTAACCGACGGGAAAATTCCAAAAAGTTAAAAATTTTAATTGTTAACCCCCGAAAAAATTCAAAATGGCGGAAAAACTTTAAAGTCGGTGCGGACCTTTCTTTGGAGGTCTCTTGTGGCTAAACGGTAAGACCTAACAAAAAACGGATTGCACCATCAGCCACGGATTTGGCGAGATCCACAAGTTTGGTCCTATTACTTTTTGTCGTATCTCCATCGGTCATACCTTAGCTGTTTTGATTTTAGGTAAATTTTGTTCAGGTGTAATTTTTCAATTTAAACAATATATATTATTATTTTATAAGTATTTATAATATTCATCAAGTGTGACAACTGTAGTTCAGATGACTTGACGTATGAATACGTGAAAGTACATCTATTGACTTTACTAGCTGCCAGATAAGGAAGTAATATCCTTTTCCCTTTACCAAAAAGCCTGACATGAATAAAATACAAAGTTACTAATATGATCTCGACTAATAGCGAGTAAGTGTAACTGAACTTAAGTGACCGGATCAAATGGTTGGCTATTCGGCCGCTCACTTGGTTTCTCTTTGCACTTCACTAAGTGGGCGCCGTCAAGTTTAAGTGATGACGGGGGTTTGAGCACAATCGTGTCGAGAGGTTCAATCCTGAGCGGCTGACCTTGAGCAGAGCTATATCGTTGATGACGTAATTGCTGGTGTAGTTGGGGTGTATGAAGACTTGTCTTACTGCCCTCCTTTGACCGTTCCCGTGGACGAGGTCAGTTCCGGCCATGACCTCCAACACGCACGGAGGGAAGTACAGGGTGGAGGAAGTGTCACTGAGGCTGTCAACAGAAGACAAGATTGGTTACCTGGAGGACATTGATATCCAACCAAACCTCTGTGGAGATCCCCCGAAGAGCTTTCTGCTACACTGGTCCTAGGCTCAGAGGCCCCTAACAGAGGACAAGATTGGTTACCTGGAGGACATTGATATCCAACCAAACCTCTGTGGAGATCCCCCGATGGGCTTTCTGCTACACTGGTCCTAGGCTCAGAGGCCCCTAACCGTGCAACCACTGATACCCCATCGGGACCGGAACCTTTTCGCCGGGCATTGACCGAGGTCCATGAGTTCCATTCCGGGTACTAGGGCACCCGAAAAAACCAGTACCAGCTCTTCCATGCCGACATGTCTTGGGTCACTTGGGGGAACAAACCCTCCAATGGGACCGGATGGAAGGAGGAGTTGGCTCCTCCTAGTGATAGCCCATCACGAGGAAGTCAGGAGCTCAGCCTCCGAACAGACGTCTCCTCAAACTTAATTCTCAAAATCTCAGTTCTTTCTTACTCTCACCTAAACTTTGCTGCCACCCCAGCCTTTCTGAGACCAGCTGTCCAGAGTTGCCCAGTGGGGACCTCGTAGAGGTGCCCTGACCAGCTATCCCCGCTACACGGGTACCACTACCAACCGCTTAGTGTGTGTCGAGAAGGTCCTCCTCCTCCTCACACACAGATGACCTTGTTAGGGACTATGTCGGACTCCACCGTCCGTCACATTGCCCAGGAGCCGCCCCATAGAGGCGCCCCGACAGGATTTTTAGAGATCTGTCAGTACCGGAAGTTGGCAAAGACAGTAGTTCTCGTTTATACAAAACGTGCGCGGGCCCAGAGCGCGTCTCCTGCCGCCGTACATCGGGCCGGTGCCTTACTCCTGAGCACCGTGATCCCCGTTACCTGGAGGACAGTCCACGATGACAGGTCTGGACTGGACCAACACAAAGTAAGGGCCAGTCGGTGTATAATGTGTCGAGTACTCACTGCTGCGAGACGCAGTGCGCCGCGGTGAGGGCCCAACTCCTGTGGATCAGCGCCGCGCCGCAAGTGTGGAGCGGGATGTAATCCCGGCTCTTCATCGACGATCTCAACGATAGCTGTGAATAGAGATGGGAGACGGAAAATTCTCAATTATTATTTCTGTTGATTAATTTCAACTGAATAAATGGATAATAGTAACAGCAATAATAATAACTAGTGGTAGCGATAGTAGTAGTAAGAAACACCTGCTTCGGTGGCCGCAAGGTCCAACGCGCTACTCTCGCGATAGACTAGACTGCCGATGACTGGGAGATCAAGGTTCGATTCGGGTGCACTGAAGGAGGTCTTCCCTAAATGGTTTTCCACTCACTCTCCACACAAATGCGGGAGCAATTCCTGTAAATTCAACTTTCCTTATCCCTAACACATTAGCTTAATTAGTACATAGGCGTATAGCCCGAACGGGTAGTAAGACACGGTGGTAAAAAAAAGTAATAAAGAAACAAATGAATGCGAGCCTTTGTAGACCCGTTATGTTCATAAATCATGCTTCCATTTTTTATTATCAATTAGTCGACTAAAATAATGTTAAGGTTGGCCCAATATTTGTCTCTACCCCCCCATATCCTCCGTGATTCCTATCTACCCCTCCTCCACTCTCATTCCCTCTCCCCCTTCTGATAACCCACTCGCCTCTTAACACACTTTATTTTGAGTTACAATCGGCTCCAGGTGCCTTCTCCACAATTTAAACCCTCAACCGCAAGCCGCCCCCGCGGAAAATGTTCATCTCTAGCTCTCAAACAGTTCCGGGACCAGATCAACGGAGGAACTATATCTGGCGAGTCTCCGGACGTACCTGAAAGGGGTATTTATCGATGTTGGAGATCATACCCCCGACAATTCGTCTCGTCTGCTGGCTCTTGCTGAACAGTTTGCGTCTCCTGGACTTCCCGTTCTTCGGCCGGCGGCTCTCCGCTAGATCACCTGGAAATTGAGGACATCACTAGCCTCGTCAGTGCTAGAAATCACCATGCATTGAGGATATCACTAGCTTCATCAGTTCTAGAAATCATGTATTGAGGACATCACTAGCCTCGTCAGTGCTAGAAATCATCATGCATTGAGGATATCACTAGCCTCGTCAGTGCTAGAAATCATCATGCATTGAGGATATCACTAGCCTCGTCAGTGCTAGAAATCACCATGCATTGAGGATATCACTAGTCTCGTCAGTGCTAGTAATCACCATGCATTGAGGATACCACTAGCCTCGTCAGTTCTAGAAATCACCATGCATTGAGGACATCACTAACTTCATCAATGAAGTGATTAAAGACAAAATATAGACCTATATATTAGCTCAAGACGTAAGTCGATAATTCCATTTCCTAGGTACGCACCGTCCCCCTTAAGAGCCACTTACCCAGAAAACACACGATCCACAGGACGATCACCAGAGCTCGGTCTAACGCGACCATCACACGACAGTGACTGGACGATCAGTGATAACGGTTCAGGTAGAAGGAGCTAATACCGTCACTGTCCATCGCGCGTTACACACGCCATAAACCATTGTATCGGCAAGTTAGGATATTAATGGAGGGCGAACACTTTACGAGGACTCCGAGATAGGACAGAGCTCGTGCAAGAACGAGCTACGGAGCTGTATTTGTTTGTTTAGTCATTAGTGTTTCAAACCGCGTCTTACTACCCGTCAGGGTTATACCTATACGAACTAATGATTATGAGTAAGGAATGGAAAGGTTAATTTTAGAGGAAGTGTACCCGCATTTGCGTGGAGATGATGCGGAAAAAAGCATTTAGGGAAAACCACCCTCAGTACACCCGACCGGGATTCGAACCCCTAAATCCCCGTTATCGGCAGTCTAGTCTACTGCGAGAGTGACGCCCTCGACCATTAGACCACAGAAGTGGACAGGAAGGTAGAATTCATAGAAAATGTACCCACATTTGTATGAACAGAAATAGCGATAAATCGGTTAGATGAAAATTCAAGCTCATTACAAACCCCTGGGCGGGATTCGAACTCTTACTTCATCACCGGCAAACCAAGAATAGTTGGGTGAGACAGACATTGAGTCCGCGTGAACACCAATGTGGTAGGGCCATCATTTTAATACCACGGGGTAAAGAGTGAGTAGGGCGGTTACGACTAAGTGAAACCCACATTAGCGCGAAGAGGCGATTGTAAAATTACAAACGTCAACTGCAAACCAGTCTATAATTGTTGTTTTCCCATCCTCTTTCCAAGCTAATGTGGGTTCATTTCCCCTAAAATACCCTCGTAACTTTCTTTCACCGCCGTTTATAAGCTTGGCATTTTATGACGTAGATATCGGGGTTCCAATCCAGTTCGGGTCTGCATAGGGCATTTTTTTTCGTAAATGGTTTTCATACCTTCCCTCTACGCAGATACTGATACCCGTTATATAAATTCGACCTTTCCCATCCCTAACAAAATATCGTAATCATTACAAATGCGTGTAACACTAATAGGCGCTAAGACCAACATAAACTTGGCTAATTGTAACTCACACATCGCCTAACCCGAGTAGCGAGACACTTTTTTATTTCTTAAGTCGGAAAAATTAAACTTCTATTTGTTGTTAGTTAACAAAATGTACTTATTCCAGTTTCCCATTCGTGTCTGGTTCCAAGTCACCTTTGTGTTAAACTCAGTGAGCGACTATAATAATAAAAAAAAATATCTTAATGTTCTTTTATCTCGGATGCCACAATACCGGTCGAAATTAAGTTCAGCCCATTCCCGCCGATTTTAATCAAAATGTATCACATAAAATACATCGTTATGGTTCAATAACTTTTGCACAAAATCAAGCTATTCAATAAACATTATGATTTCAATTATGTGAATTGAGTCATATATATTATTATACACTAACAGAAGTAGCACAGGGGCAACGATTTTCTTTGCTTCAGACAGAAAAAAAAACTAATTTTATTTTTTGCTACCCAGATTTTAATTAATTAAAAAAAAATCTAGTCGAAATTTTAAAATTCCGGCTTCTAGGTGGACTTGTTTATGCACAAAATTCCAGCCCTCTGTGTGGGCAATGCTCAAGATATTCAAACTCTTCATTTTGTTAATATATAATTAGAAGATAAAGTTGATGAGCCACGTAAGGCACTATAACTGGGGGAGTGGGGGTAGGGGTACATTGCCCCACTCTGATATCTCTCTGAGGGGGGAAAAAAGGGAAGTAAAATTTTAGGAAAAATTGTGTAACGATTTAATAATGATTCTCACAACCAGTAACATTGAATAAGGATTAATCTAATTTCTTATTTGCATGGATTAACATTTCTTAACATCCACACGTGAGTCCCTAATTACTATTTTATTTTATCACCGCGTCTTACTACCCGTTCGGGTTATATACTTATGTACTAATTACAATAAAGTGTTAGGGAGGTTATATTTATAGGTGTATCTGCATTTGCATGGAGGGAGAGTGGAAAACTATTTTGGAAAAACCCGTTCGAATCAACTGATCTTGGCTTATCTGGACTTAACTTCACAGAACCTTTTCTTTTTCATTGTCTTTACTATCTGTTCAGGTTGTACGCATACATACTAATTACACTAACGGGTTAAGGATAAGGAAGGTTGAATTTACAGGAACTGTACCTGTATTTTCGTGAAAGGATTGTGTAAAACCAACCAAGATAAAATACCCTCAGTACCCCGACTGGTATTCAAATCCCCGATCTGTTAGTCAGTGTCCAGTCTATTGCGAGAGCAATCATTCGACCACTGGAGTGGGTTTAGGAAAAATCACCCTCTGTATATTCCGATGTGATCCGTACCCTGGACCCTCCATCAAAGGTAAACCAGACGTAACATGATTGAAGTCTACTCCACATCTCTACCAGCGTGGACAGGGGGCAGAAGGACGGGCAAATATAGTCACGACGACCCAAACCTAGGACCTTCGGCCGATTATACACGAATGCTCTGCCCTGGATTATCCTCAGCGCAGCTCATTTATCGGCCAAGATGGAATCGACATCGTACACTCAAATACTGAGTAAAACTGAAAGGGGAAGTCATGTAATGTATTATTAAAAGAATAACACGGGAAATAGAGTAGTAATATATGTTTTATTATTCCTATTACATATAAAAACATTTCAAGACGCTTGGAAACATTTACAGTTCACACACACACTCTTCGTGTGCACTTTCAAACATATATGATATTACATATTGCAGCAATTGACATTCTTAAATCAGGCTAGCCTACAAAGATTTTAATAATAATAATAATAATTTCAACACTCCCAAGATCAGTTGACTAGAAGTAACAATGAAGACATGTAAACTAATATTAAAATACCGGAATAGCAACCCAAGTAATTACACCGACCACAAATACTTGTATATGGTTTAAAGTGAAAACAAGTAAATATATCACTCAGGAGATTACCAAACACAACTGTAGTTAGTTACAAATAATTAAATAATACATATTAAATTTGATTATATTACCTAAAGAAAAAAAAAAATTATAGACAAGAGAAAAAAAAAGCTAGTAAACTTCTTTAAGCTACCATGAAAATATTTGGTTATTCATATTTTTGAACTCAAGTCTTTATACAATAATTATCAATATTAATTGAAAATCTACTGCCACGATTTAAAAAAATATATAAATGGAAGATGCTTCAAGAGCTAAAACATGTTTTATTAAGTTTTATTTAACTAAACTACTAGGCCATTAACTGCGTATCATTTTCTCAGAGGTTGCATAATTTAATATAGTCAATTATTATCCAACAAATATGTAGTAGTATTCATTAAACTGGCATGTGCTTAAATTGCTAGATCATTCATTTATTTCTTGCAGGATGACAAAAAAAAACTAAATATAAATTAACGAACATTCTTATGTAAATTGGACAGGAAAAATTCTATTCGCCATGTATTTTTAAAACATTATGTTAGGTTCACCAGCGTAATATTGCATGGTAAAACTTCCCTATGCAAATAATGTGATTTTAATGGTTTAACCTAAATCAGAACAATTAAAAAATATATATATAGACTCAGATAAATTTGGGTAATATTATTACCATGTCAAATATAGAATTATTTTTTTAAATTGGTGCAAAAAGATTATAGATGCGTTCTATTCTGATAAAAATTTGCATTATTTGTGGAAAAAAAAAGTTAAATTTTATTTGTGAGGACTAAGGAAAGAAAAATTGTGCTAATCGAGTCAGGTTTATGAATTTTTGAATAAACAAAGGTATTACATACTATAGTGAAAGGTAAAAGTTGACAGTATATTGGTGTGTTACTTAACGAGTAAAATCCTGATTAAAAAGTATAAACTTGCCATTTTATGCATGTAATAAAAATACAGCCCTAGTATAAAAGTAGTAGCGATACTAACAAAGTATTTCAGGTAACCTCGCCTATTAAATACTGTATTAGATTGAAAACTAATATTTACAACAAGTACTTCCCAGAAGTTGACGGGGAAGTAACTTTTAAGGTACAGTCAACAACAGATTGTAATCTCACACCAACAATTCACAACTAAACACAAGTGTTCCATTACATTTTGGTTAAGACTAAAATAAATATAGCCATTTTATGATAATTATAAACTAGGAAACAACCTCATCTTGAAACACAGCGAGTTGCTATCGGAATTATATTATTGAACAACTTCCGCAAAGAAAAAATGTCGGGGAATGATAAATTACGATCGACGTTGAAATTTAAAGAAGGTGGTTTGCTGCATGTAACTTGTAACTTAGAAACATTAATCAGTTAATGTTTTGTAGCATCTCTTTTTTTTAAATACATTTCTCAGTACAAGAGAAACAGTTACATGACAACATTTCTTTCAAAAAAAAAAATAATAATAATAAAAATTATATATACATATGATACTATTAATAGAAAATAGACTTCTATGTAATATAGTATAATACAAAATTTCACAATTCGGGATACTTTGATACCAAAATTTGGTTAGAATTTAACCGAGTTTCTAAGTTATAAGTTAGGAAATCAATCTGTATTTCAAAATAGTCCTGGTTTTAAATCTACATTTCTGTGTAAATACAATACACTCGTTGGATGAAGAGCTGCCTATTAATTTGCGAATAATTAACAAAATCCCTCAGGTGTCAACTTCTAAAAGGAACTTTGGTTTTGTAAAGCTCACCATTTCTAATCCCTCTCAAAAAACATTCATAAAAAGTTCTTTGGTAAACCAGTTTGATGTTATTAGTGCTCTGAAGCTTAAAACAATATCTTGATAAAACAGTAAAGTTAACACATTATAAAGTACCCGATGGAAATACAAGCATTTTGTTAGTATAAGGAGTTTCACACAATGTTGTGTACAGAAAACATTCCAGTTGCGTTTCACCGGTAATAATAGTCAAAGATTGGGGTGTCCAACAAATGGGGGTTGAGAATAGATAGATTTCACCAGATTTCTCAAAACTAGGTGTCAATTTTATTCGATTAGACATCCGTTAAGTAATATCTAAAGCTGTTATCCACCTTTCTCTGTCGATGCAAACCTATGATGTTTGTTAAACTTTACTGGAAACCGTTTTAACACTTTCCGAGCTAGATAAAGTTACTTATCCTTGGGCATAATTAATACTAGTTCAAGATGTTAATAAATTACAAAAATAACGTGTGCTTTGATGTAAAGATACAAGATGGCAAGACATCCTTTTAAGGGTGGGCCCTTCAAATAAAGAAATTTACAAAATATATATATTTTAAATTTTGAATTTTTTTTAGAGCTTATTAGAAACGAACCCCAACATAATTCAAAGAGAAACCCAACGACAAGACTTCAGGCCATTAACTTATCACTTTATGCGGACAAAATTAGAACTACAGGAGAGAAAAAAAATGTAACTTATATAGAAAAGTTCGCCTACTTTTTATGATTTCCAAGATTCGACTTTTGACCCCAATTTCAATCTTAAAGCAACCAAAATACCCCCCCATTGTTTCTTCTGTGGGTTTGAGGAAGCCCTCAAGATCATATAAATATTATGTCATTTTAGTGTTTCTTCCAGGGGGAAGGGCTCAAAGTTAAATATACAAATTAAATGTATTTATTTAAATATCTTATGAGCAATCGCTTGAAGACAAACAATTTGCTGATTCTATTATAAAACAAAGTACAGACAACTTTTGATATAGGTTGTAATAAAATTGATTGTAATTAATTAAAAGTATGTAAGCACTTGTAAATTAAAAAAAAATTCACTATCAAATATATTCTGAACAGTTTCTTGACTAGGCTACAGATACTATTGCCTTTTTTAGACATAATGAAATCTATTAAATATATCCTTCAAAAGATGCGCGCTCGTCAATGCAGTTTTTTTTATAGTTAGGTAATTACAGTAAAAGCCCCAGTCTTGAAATCTAATGAAACTAAACCACATTTCTAAGTTAGGAATCTTCTAGATTGAGAGTAATGAAAGACTAATATAATTTGAGCCGATTATTGACAAGATACTATTATTTTACATTTTTCTTTGTGAACTTGTAAATTGGGATATATTTGAAAACACCTTTGCTTTAAAGTAAATTAAAACCTTCAAATGGCACGCCCAGATAAAATACATTCCTGGAACATGTGTCCAAAACCTTTTTCTAAAATCTCAAATACAAAATATTCATCAATCGCCATCTTATATTTTTGAATCAACATTTTGAAACTTTTAATGTATAGAGAGAGATACACCCTTAAACAAAATATTGCAAAGTGTCAGACACCCCTCTAAATAAATGTCTATTTATAAAAACAGACAAAGAATCTAAGGACTGGAAGCACAGGAGTAGGATAGTAGATTTCAAGGAATAACTCTCACCATGATAATTATAGTAATCTTCTTGATCTGGTCAAGTTTGGTCAGAGCTGAGAATGGCGTCAACACTTCTACAGAAACATGATCTAATAACGACTGTAAACAATACTTACAGAGGTGTAAACATAGGAGGGGTAGTAACCGACAGTTAAAAGAGTTACTAGATCTATTTTTAATATTCATGCATTGATTTGTAGCTGTCACTTTTGATAGATATGAGCCCCTGAGAATAGAGGTGGTGTCATTTTTTTCTTCTCAATTTGAGATAATTAGAGGTAAAGTTAGATCCATATAGAAAACTCACCGATTTTTCTGATCTTTTCAAAATAATTAGGTGCCAACATAAAGGTTCAACTTAACTTATGCATTGGTTAAAATTAGAAAATATTAAAAACTTAAATAGTTAAGAATTTATTTTTACAATTATTTGTATTATTTGATGACTTACACCATCTGTGCTGTGAACAATTTATGGAATTGGCTAATTAAATAACTCAAAAAGGTGTTTATGTATGTAAGGTAATTATTTAGTTGTGAATTACAGATCAAAATACTTATTTAAGTTAAATTTAAATTTCCCTAACATGACATGCATCACATGGCCGTTGTCAATCCCATCACTTTGAAAAACTAAACAAAGTTATCTTTCATAGAAATAGTGTACAGTAGTAGCCCCATGGCTTCTTTGGTGCTGACTAACAGTTCACAGCTGACTTCTGACAGTCAACATTTAGGTATATACCTACATTTTGACTCTCAGAAATGACAGCTGCTACACACATGTTTTTTGCAGATCATATGGTTCGGTGAAGGTATACATAATTTGGTCCGGTAGCTTTTCAAAGCCGTGAGCTGTAAGTCAGCACCAAAGAAGCCATGGGGCTACTGTAGCGTCAATAAAGATTTATCATTACTAACGCTAGACAAGAAGTAAGTGTGGTCATTATAGCTTCAAAATCTGAGCCAGACCATCTAAATGCCAGAGCACATCACGACTTACACCACTTGTATTCTCAGGGGCTCATATCACTAATACCTAAAAAATTATAATAATATAGTAAAATGCTATCAATGTTGGCATCAAGAAAATTTGTTTTTACTTTTACCTCAGTGTTTTTACTTTATTTTTCTTACTACCCATTCAAGTTATACATCTAATTAAACTACTGTGTTAGGGATTCGAAAGATTTAACTCAAAAGGAAGTGCACCCACATTTACACCGAGGGAAAGTGGAAAACCACCCTTAGTACTCGACCAGGATTGAATTCCGATCTCCCAGTCTTCGGCAGTATAGTCTAACACAAGATCAGCGCCTTAGACCATGTGGCCACCGAAGCAGGTTTTTTTACTTTATTCGGGTCATGAAAAGACATAACCCTAAAATAGTGAGAAAAAAGAATTTGTTTTTAGAGCAAAGAAACTGTAATTTTGCTGTTTCAGAGAATATTTTTGGTACAAATAAAAATATTTAAAGTAATAAAACAATATTATACAGGAAAGACGAATAAGAACAAATAGATTGCACAAACAAAAAATGGGTTCAATGATGAGTGTGTTCACACTTTAGAGCGCCCAAAATACCTCGAGGCATCACTTTACGACTTGAAAATGTTGATCTCGGTACTCGCACCAAGCCGAGTGAATATTGTATTGCCACCGTCCATTCTCAGCTCATACCAACCTTGTGTCAGGTCAAAAAAGATTTGATACAAGTACTACCATAATAACAAGATTATATTATTTTCTTACACTACATTGAAATTGAGCAAACATTTCCTTTATTTTCAGCAATTCTGATGACCAGCCTGAACTGTAATAACATTTTAAACCGTTGTTTTCATTGGGTAAGTTAACCTCCTAGCCAAGATGATCGTAGAATAGTTTTCATTTAGAAAAAGTAATTTGAAGTTTTTAAATGTTATGTTTAGTTTAGCCAGGAGAGCTAATATGATATTCTGAACAAAAATTGATGGGTTTTTTTTTCTGCACAGGTAAATTACTCAATAGTCTCGGCAAACATACAAAAACGCATGGGGATTAACGAAGATATTTGTGGTGTTATTTTTCAAATTTTAAAATAATTGGAACCATTCGACCTAAAAAAAACAACTAATCCAGAATGCATCTCAAAAGCATTTTTTTTTATATCAAGCTCATAATACAATAAAATCTTGATTATTCATGAACAAGTTATATATTTTGGAATTATATGAAGCTCTTACAGAAATTGGTTTAGTTTAATTTTTCGGTAAATGCGACCTGGGATTTCTGAGATAATTGCATGAAATTGTGAAGGCTCCCTGTTTGATCTTTCAGTTTGACAAACATCCCAAGCTAGTTGTTTTTAGTAAGCCTGTTTGTAGAGGAATAATTTGGGATGTGACGGTATATCAAATTTACTATCAAAGTGGATTATCCGTGTTTATTTAAAAAATAATTTATGCAATCTCTCTGCTTCAATAATTCAGATAATCAAGAGAGTACAGCATCTATTTTCCTTCGTTTCTACTCTTTTATTTGAAGAAGCTTCTTGTGGCAGTGAAGGACAGTTTAAAAAAACGTATTTCAGCAGTTTTTACTTGAGTTGCTATGCCTACTTTCGACCATTTCATACATAACAGAGGCTTTAGTCACAACACTTAATTAAAACACAAACTAGATATCGACGTTAAAGTGGAAGACAGTCGCATCGTTCAAAGTGCCGAGACCAGTCATCAAAATCACTTCTATTTGCTATTTAAAAAAGTGGCTTCATCAATAACAATATTGCATTTTTGTTGCCGTGGATGAAACGAGTTGTTGTTTTGGTTGCTAGCATATTTTATTTTTTTATAGAGACTTATCATAGATATTTATTAATAACAATTCACAGACCATTAACAAAGACAAGAAGGAGATGACTTAGAACACACTTGCATCCAGATACACCCACAGGAACGCTACAACAGGCGTGCCAACTCGTACAGAGCCGAAGAAGGTAAGCCAACTCACTCTGGAGTATAACTCCACTCTACGAATACATTTCCTACGCTTCATCAGTTCACAGAGGTACACTTCATAGGACTAGAAGATACAACCAAGGACTTTTAAAGGAGGAGCAACTGTGTGTGTGTGTGTGTGTGTGTGTGTGTGTGTGTGTGGAGGGGGGAGGAAGGGGGCTCTATTCCTAGGTACTCCCCTTCTCAGGAGCTCACAACTGAACAAGTACCTCTATTTTGCAGCAGAATTTATTGACACGTTCATGACATGCGTGGAATAAAAAGTTTCCTTTTTGTATTTTTACAGAGTTTATGGACTTTTTTTTTTTTAGAGAGTTGATTAGAAATTTTATGGATTAGAATATTGCTGCTTAATAATTGAAGGAAATTTATCTTTTTCCCATATAAAAAGTTCAAATATCACGTTAATAAAAAGTATTAGCACACAGAACTTAAAGTTTATTAATTTGAGTGAAAAAGCGCCCCCACCCCCACCCCCCACCCCTTGCATACCACATGGAATATTCCAGCACTACTAAAGTGTAATTTGTTTTTTAATGTGGTTGGACATAAAATGGAATATAATATTATAAATAGTGTTTTTGAAGGTTCTTAGTAGCGATAGGAGTTACCTAGGGACCCCGCTTGTAACAAAGTCCTCTCCTTAACTTGCACCCCTTGTGAGTCCTCAACCAGGATTCAAACCGGTTCAGTGTTTTGGGTCAGAATCAGCAGCTCAAAGCTACAGCGCTCTCAACCAAAACAGAGGTTAAAATATAACCTCAAGTTAAGATACTTATAACAACCAAGTCATGTTTTAGCGGCAACATAGTTCCGTTCAGTTCGGTTCGACAAAAGATTTCGAGTTGGCACGTCCCTACATATTATTACAGTTTTCATACACACAATGGAGGACACTACATATTGCCAACATGACAAATGTGAAAGAAAATAGTTGAAAAAACCAAAGTAATACTTAGCATATCTAATACCTTAAGGAGTTCAGGTATAACTGTTCAAAAAGAATATGTGAACAGATAATTTAAATCATTTACATAACCTTTAGTAACTAACAAAGTTAAGTGTGGTTTTTCTAGTTTTCAGATAAATATTTTCAAAAATAAGTTTTCAAAACCAATTAATGACTGTCCGATAAAAAATTTTTTTTATATCGAAAACAGAAAATAAATATGTCTATCATTAATACACAGTTATAAGATCAAAATGAAAAATAGATGAAAAGATAATTTCTCACTAGAATTTTTTTTTTAAATAGGATAAAAATAACTAAAATATAAATCTGGAAAACCCATTTCCTAAACATTATTAGTTACAAAATTAAAGAGAACATCAATAAAATAATTAAATAAATTAAAATATATTAATGATAATTTTTTTTAAGCTCGATAAAAATAGACATGTTTAGAAAATATAACATTTCCCAACAAAATGAATACCAAGACGATTTCAGGACTATTTTTAACAATTTACAACTTGCACGCTATTATAATATTTACACCTTGAGAAAACCACACAATATTTTACACTTGACTTAATTTCAAACAACTTTTAACAGGATATGTTGAGAGAAGTTACAATTTATATCCAAAAAATTACTCTACTTAGAAAATAGATCTACAATACACAGTCATTCACTCACATCTTCAAAATATTAGGAGTAATAATAGTCTGCATTATCCTCATAGTAAAAATAATATATTTATTAATTTTCTCCCACCATTTCAGAATAAAGGTCTCGCTCTATTTTTTTTTAAGAAACCGGTAAAATTAGTTTAAACATGTATAAAGAAAGGGCTTCACTAATGAGATCCGTCATATTTTAATATTCCAACCAATCAGGTGTAATTATGTAGAATTACTATCATCCAATTGGATTCATATATTTAAATACATTAATATATTTTAATAACAGGGCGGTTATAGGTTTTATTCTGAAATAATAATAATAAACTAATGTTCAGACAAAATTTTGAAAACTGACAGATTAGCAAGAGAGATTAATGGATAATATTAGTGTCCTTTTTTTAGACTTACATATATTATAACTAACATATGTAAGACATAAATACTAGCCAAAGATTAATCCCATACATATGATAAATAAATTAAGAAATTTTGAATTTTTTTTTTAAATATTAAATTTTCATTTTTCACAAACAAATAAAACATTATTGCTGTGTAAAATTAGCTGAAACAACCGCCAGTTAAGGGTGACCACATACTTTTATATTTTTAACTAGGGAATTGGTAAAATTGCTTCAATCTCATCAGAATAGGCCCTTCCCCCATCCACATTCTATTAAAAACCCTTACACTAATATAATCTAATAGACCTTTAGCTTGTATACGTTATTCCAAACTATTAGTACAGCTAAGCCCACTTTAAAAAAAAATTTACTTAACAGCACCAACTAATTTTGTTTGTTAATAAAAAGCTCGGTAATATTTGATCCATTAGAACAAACATTGTTTGAAACAAATTCTTTTAAACTTGGTATGAACAAAATATTTACAAGAACTATGTTTATTTTAAAACATCATTTTTTAGTGCTTATGAATTTCTCAACTTTGTCCAAAATAACTAAAAATGTCCTATCGTAATATATGAAGCGCATTACGCCAACTTCCGAAAAGCGGAAACCCAAAAAACAGAGGAGGGAGTAAAGAAAAATTGGTAAAGAATGATAGGACATATAAAAAGAAACGGTTAACCTAAAGAAGCAGCCTCGTGTTAAGAAGAGAGGTCTTTCTTAAAGAATGAACATTTTTTGGAATCAAATCATTAATATTTGGAACTACATATTTCAAAAATAATTGACTTCTCAAATAAATCATTTAATCTAAATATTCATCAACCCAATGGGGTGGTTAATCTAAATATTTAGTAACTTGTGAAATTGAAATAAAATATCTGTATGTAGTGTTATTTCAAACTTAGAAGTCAATCTTATTTTGTAATCTGAATTACATTTTAACCATGTTTATAAAAAGGGGAGTTTTATAATTACCGAGAATAAATTATTTCCAAGAGAATTCAAATATTGTTGGTAGAAAGTGAGCTCAACTAATCGACAGCAAGTAATTTTGACAGATAAATCGAGATAATTCTAAATTTTTTAAAAAAAAGTCATAAAAATAAATGACTTGGTAAATTAAACCTCATTGTGTAATTTTTGTGGTTTGAAAAAAAATGAAAATATATTTTAAACATGAGAAAATGTTTCCTATCCAATCCAGTATGATGCAACAATGTTCAAGACTGAATCAAATAGAATATATCAACAATAAGGATATTTACTTCTGACCAATAATTTAAAAAAAAAAATTCAAACACATGCAACTTCTACAAAAGTTCTAGTTTCTCCTAAACAAAAAACAAAATTATAAAGGACAGCTAATTTAATGTATGTATATATATATATATATATATATATATATATATAAAAAGCTTTGTCATTGCAAGGTACTAAAATTTGGAGCCTTAAAATCTATCAGCTACTACCAACTAATATTTTATTGAAGTGTTGATTAGGCCTAATTGTAACAGTAAACTTCTTTGGCTGGATATGTATTTTAGTGTTAACTTAGTTCACGTTGCACCCACATTAGTTATGTATGAAAAGTAGATGCCAAGAAAAAAAAAAAAAAANAAAAAAAAAATGTATAATAACTTCAATTTGTCCAAGGATGGCTTATTTATTCCTGTATCAGTCAGCACAGACGAATATAAGTTGTGTTTAGGTACTTCTGAACCCAACAAGCTCTATATTGTGTTTTCTGTGTCCAAGTTTCTTTTAACATTAAACACAAAAAAAACAAAAACTAATAAATGTTCCATTCAAATATATATGTAAAAAGTTTATGCCCCTCTGTTTCATTTTTTATCAAAGAGAGGGAGTTTGGATTTGACGGCTCCTTCGCAAATCATCAGTCTTTGTGTAGCGGTCACAGTCCTTTTGACAATCCTGCAATCCCCGAGACCTACCAGGCCGGGAGCGGAGGAACCCCCACTCACCGAGTGCACGCTCATCTGTTGGGACGTCATTCGCTCAAGTTTCTTACGTAGCAACGCTATCTTAGACGAGCGTATCGCGTCATTCAGACTCGCGCCTTCCATCCGGCGAGCAAACTCCATAGGGGAGGTCCTGTTACCATGACCGCTCGCCTGATGGAACATGGCGTCTCTTTGGTGTTTAGAACAGAACTGATTCTCCGCGGACTCCCACAGAGAGTGTCCGCAATCCTTGTCGGCCCGTCGCGACGAAGCGTTTATATTAGCCCCCATCTTCTCGAAATACTCCACATACTTACTGATCTGTTGCGGTTGCGTGTTGATACCGCTGAAACCTCTGTCCTCCCAGTAGGACAAATCACCACCCCCTAAACTAGATATATCCTCCGAACTGTCCGTGTAAATGGACGACGAGCGTTTCGCGGCAAACAAGAGAGAGTGGTGATGAGGAGTGTTCCGGGTGATGGCCCCGGACGAGTTCATCCCGGTGGTCAGGTCATCCAAGTCCCCCAGTTCACCGCTGCCTGACCTCAGGGAACTCACGGTAGTCGTCGAGACGGCAGAGTCGTCCAGAAGGAAGAGCGAGGAAGCCGCAGAGGAAGACGATAAGGTCGCAGACGATGTGTTGTGGTGACTGCGGGTAGGGTGGATTCCCACGAACTCGTTCGTCGACAGGAGGTCACCGGCAACTAGACCGTAATCCTCCCCAACGCTGCTGAAGAAGCCAGACTCGCAAGATCCGTGTCTCCTCAAGACGTTGGACGTGTAGCCGAGCCCTCCGCCAGGGTCCTCTGCTAGCAATATCCCCGGGTCGGCCAAGTTCAGACTGGAGGAACAGCCCCTCTGGTTCAAGGTCAGAGGGCTCTGATGAGCCTGAGGCAGTTGTAACAGAGCACAGTTCTGTTCCTGCTCTTGCTTACCATTACAACCCTCGCTGCACTTGAACAAAGGGTGAGTGTACAAGGAGCTCGCTTTGTTTGTCCTCTTCCCAAATATGCTAGATTTAGAGGGCTGCGAGGGGCAACAGTCCTCCTCTGAACTGTTGCAACAGTTGCTCTTGGACACTTTCTCAACTCCGGGCTCCGCGCCGGATGGGGGAGTGCCAGGGATGGAGCTGGATGCCAGAAGCCTGCGTCTCACGAGGGTGGGGGAAGCCGGGAGAGACAAGGGGGCGTCATCACTCCTCTTCCGCGTCACATGAACAACGATCGGCGGGGACGGGCACCTGAATTTCCACGGCGACTCGGCCTCTGACGATTGCGTGGGGGTGGAGGGCGGGGTGGGGCCATAAAAGGGGGAGGGCAGCTCGAAGCAGGAAGAGAAGAGGTCCCCGGCGTGTCCGGAAACAAAGGAACTGGGGCTGCCCCCCTTGTTGGGCCCCCCTAGGATCTTCTTGACGCCGTGGAACTGCGAGAGGGCTGCGAAAGGGTTGGTGCGGTTGGTCAAGGTCGGCTTGTAGTGGGGGTCTTGCAGGCACATGATCTCCCCCACATCTTTGGGGTTGATGAGGAGGACGGACCCTGGCGTCACCGTTGAGCGGACAAAGTGGCAGCGCGCCTTGTCGCTGGGGGCTGTATGGGGCGGGAACACGATGGAGCCCACATCTTCTGAGAGGGAACGCCGGTGACTCACTGGTAACAAGAGAAATATATTGACTCCTTCAATGTACACAACTGTTTGAATAAATAGTGGTCCAGCTCTACCAGGTGAAAGCTCAAAATATGGATTTTATAACCATGTGTCCTCACAGACATCAATCTCTGATGACGCTTCCTAGCAGTGGAGAATGGAACTAAAACTACCAGTAGTTCTGTAAATGGTATACCTCACTCCCTTGATGTTCTTATCGCTTACTTCAGTCTTAAAACTGTTCTAACACCATGTTCAATAGTATTCTATATAAAGAGATAGTAACCGTTGATCACGTAGTTGCTTAAGACTTAAGTTTTGTATGGGAAGTCAACATGAAAAAAAACAATATATGCATGCAATGTTCTGTCTATGTCCAAAGAATGTTCCTGACAAATTTCGTTAAAAGTGGCCCTTGTATTTGGCAGTAATCTTGGAACAGACAGACAGACAAAATTTGAG
The DNA here is from genome assembly GCA_902155825.1 of Timema genevievae. Lineage (NCBI taxonomy): Eukaryota > Metazoa > Arthropoda > Insecta > Phasmatodea > Timematidae > Timema > Timema genevievae. The sequence continues at coordinate 285,447 of CABFWO010000551.1, forward strand.
ATAAAACAGGATCTTGCCCTTGCTCAGTCAATATACTATTTAAAAAAGTTACAGTTTCCCTCTCCTCTGACAGAATGCGCTGCCCACGCCTCCGAAGCAGAGGGCAAGGTTTGTAAGAGAGGTAAAGACGCTTAGTTATTAGTTAAAAAGAAAATCATCTTTTGAGCTTCAACTCGGTTCCCAGAGCAAAAGGGAAAATGTAAAAGCTACACCCTCTTTCCAAAGTTAACTTTGTTTCGGTAGCGAGGCCTACCCCGACATGTTACTCCTGTCAAGTCCTTACGTCTTTTAGTGAGCAGGATGTCCTTGTGGTCCGGTATCTCCCCGGCCTCTGTAGACGAGATGACCTCCTCGCTCCTGGCAGACATGGTCTTGACCTTGTGGTGCTCGTCAGCCATGAGGGCGGGCAGCGAGGCACTTATGGCCTCCTGGAGCTGTTGCTGCTGCACTGCCTTCTGGTAGTCGGCGATGATCTTCTCCAGCAACAACACGATCTCCGAGAAGGACGGACGGCTCTTGGGCTCAAACTGCGGAGAGGACAATCACATACACGTGAAAACCTCTTTTCACTCCATGAGGTACGTTTTGTTATAAACAGAATAATGTAAAGGATTTATTTATTTGTGGTATTTAACATGCACTTTCTGAACCGACTGATTCTATCGCCACACGAGAATTTCTATGAGCGAGAGAGAACAGGCCGACTGATTTTGCCGTAAAGGTATTTTCGGTGAACCTTCCCGGGTTCTTCTACACACCACAATTGACATGGGACTGACAGCTTTACTCCCCCTCAGAAGAAAGTTGTGCCACAGATTTTTATCGCTCAAGATAAAATCCATTGGCCCCGGCAGTGTTTGAATCCACGAACAACGGCTCCTGAGACGAGCACCC
>CABFWO010000552.1:0-57077 GCA_902155825.1 Timema genevievae
CCCCCTCTCGCCGGGTGCAAGGAGCGCCATTTTACCGACGCTTGTCAACAATCTAATTAGGACTTGTCTGTTCTGGCATCCCTTTGTTCTAGTTTAGCAATACCCCGTTTGTAATCCTGGGCTTTTGAGGCCAGTCGATTTCCCGTCACTATAATTATCTTTTTGGAGTGTTATAGTAATGATGAAGTTTTTTCCTCGTTTTTACCGTTAGACATCGCTACTTGCGTCGTTATTCTTCTCGTAAGCTTATGTTTGTCACTCGAATGAAAAAAAAAGATAACTTTTTCAACTCCCGTCTTCTGAGCAAGTGTTTAATAAAAAAAATTAGCACTGCGTCTTATTACCCGTTCGAGTTATACGCTTATATACTAATTACGCTATCGGTTTTAAGGATTAGGAAGGTTATATTCATTGGATGTGTACCCGAAAAAAACACAATCAGTGCACCCGACCGAGATTCGAACCTCGTTCTCCCCGTCATTGGCAGTCTTCCCTAATCTCTAAAGTAGTGAGGCATGGTGATAATATATATATAATTATATAGGTTATATACATTGTATATATACATACTGTTATATATATATATGTGATTGTAAGCCGGATAAAGCTTTAATTTATTTTATTATTTCAACCTTTTCCTTCTAGCGCTACCCCTTTGTAAATTTAGTAACTACCCAAAGTTGAAGCATTTTAAAAGTCCTCCCAGTGATATTTTCAGTATATTTTAATTGGCACCAAGTGGATTCGGGGGGGAAGGGGTTTGTCTCTTTAAGGGCAATATAACGTAAAGGAAGATTGAAAGTGAAAGGGGGGCAGAGAGAGGGGAGCAATAGGAAATTAAAGTTTCATAATCCACGTGCCTCAGAGCATCGTCAAACATCCTGCTGCCTCTTCTTTTCTCAGACTTTCCCCTCGCCCCCTTCCTCAGCCCCCTGGCATTTGAAGGGTTTAATTTTCTGCCTCCTGCTTCCACCCCCCACACCTCTCTTAACCTGTAGTACCACTTTGGCATTAAAAAAAGTTAAAATTCAAAAGTTAAGATCTAGTTTTGTACAATTTTGTACCGTTTTGTACCACAAAGAAAAAGCTTGGTACCCATACCCATTTTGAGTAATTAGCACATCAAAGTAGTGACTCCAGGTTAATGCTGTTGTACCACTTTTGAATTACGAACTCTTTTTTTTTATGAAAGTTTTGTACTAGTTCTGTACAGTTTTGTACCGCAAAGAATACGTTTTATGCCCGTACTAGTTTTGGATTGTTAACATATCAAAGTGGTTACTTCACATTAGCATTTTTTAAAGTCCTTATCTTGATGACCAGTACCCAGACTTTGATGTAAATTCATAATATTTGTGTACGTATATATAGTTATTTTAATGCGATGTCTTACTTACGTTATGCTGACCAGAAATTTTAAGAAAAACCAGGACAAAAATATTTAATAAATACGACTAATTTTTAATATTACCTAAATAAAAAAGCAATAGCCACGCGCTACTACGTGTTGTAACATTTGCTCCAACACATTCATCATTCCTTTATTATTATAGTTTTATGGCCCACCTGACTTAATTAAGACTTGTGTCAAAGAGTTTATTAAAAATAAGTTATTAAATATATATATATATATATAATTCTATATATTTAATGTGATCTGGGAAAGCTATTTACACAACATATGTAAAATATAATTTTTCAACTGTACAACAAAACAAAATTTCATGTTAAACCTTTTAAATCTATACTAATGCATGTCATAAAAAATTTTAAACCATTTAAATAATCCTGTTTTATCTTCAATCATCAAAAAATGCATTAATAGTGGACACAAAAGTGGTACAAAAATATTAACTTAAAGCGACCACGTTGGTATTAATATATATATAATTTAAAAAGGAGTACATGGAATACTAAACATTACCTTGCAGTAGAAAATGATACATTATTAATACAAACTTATTTATTAGAAAAGTTTAAATTTTAAAAGTGGTACTACAGGTTAATTCAGGTACACCGCACTATCCTTTTCCCACTCCTGCCGTGAAAGTTACCAAGGTAGTTAAGGTTGTGTCAGCTAAGGTATGTAAGGCTATTACTTGTATTTAATCTCACATGAGTATCGTGACTTGCATCAATGACAAATGCGTGCAACCCTAACTGGTACTAATTAGACGCGGTGAGAAAAAATAGCTTGAGAGAAGGATGCGGAGAGATAAAATGAACCACACCAGAACTAACTTAGGGCAGTAGTTCCCAAAACTGTGGGTCGCGAGACAAAACTTTTTTGTGGGCAGCATTTTTTTTTTTAATTTTAAGCTTGAAATTATTGGAAAGTAAAAAAAATTACGAAAGAAAAATACATGGGAAAATATATACTACCCCACCCCCCACCCCCACTCCATGACCTTTAAATCTAGGTAGGTCTCACAGTTTGGTAGTTAAAAATATTTGCTAAGCACTGACCTAGTAAAACGATTGATGACACTTTGAAATCTTTCCTAAACCAGTGGTCACATGGTCTAAGACGTCAATCTCGCAATACAGACTACTATACTGCCGATGGCCAGGAGATTGGGGCTCAAATCCCAGTGGGATGTTTTCCTTAAGTGGCTTTTCACTCGTCCTTCACGCAAATGCGGGTACACTTTTTAAATTAGAGTCCTCATCCCTAACACGTAAGCATAATAAGTAGGCCCGACATATGCGTATAACTTGAACAGGCAGTAAGAGATACGCGGTGTTAAAAAAAATCTTAATTTTTAAAATGTTGCTATCCTGAGTCAAGTCAGTTCTAAAGCGGGTGTTCTAATATATATCGCTGCGACTCTCCGTTGTAAAAACATCGAACGAAGCGTATGTTCGCTCTTGATATGAAACTTCTACATAATATTAGCCATGAAGCTTTCATATCTTGAAGGTATGGAAGGTAAGTTTGAAGGGAAAGAGGAGGATTCAAATATTGGATGACTTGAAGGAAAGAAGATGATTCTGGGAGCTGAAGGAAGAGGACAGAGGACAGGGTGCATTGGTGGTTTAAACTCACTGACAAAAGGAATTTACCTGTCTTAAGACAGAACACACAATAATAATAATGTATTTAAAAAAGTTTTAGTGTTGAAACTTTGAATGAATGACTTACAGAGACGGAGCTTATAAAAAGTACTCATGTCCTAGTTTTAGTTAGGGTCTTATTTTAAGATTAATTAACAACATCCATTGATTTTGTTTATCGGCAAAAGCTTTGTCGGTTGTAGGTTTGACGCAGAGGGCTCTAGTTTATTTACGGCTGATGTGTACACTCCCTGAAAGGTATCGGCGTTTTATTGCTGGATTATTCTATGGATCTAGCATATCTAAGCCAGAGTAGAAGCTTGCAAGGTAATCTTGCTATTATTCATTGTAAACTGAGGGTAATAATAACTAATTGGGGTAAAGTGCTCGCTCAGGACCCAATGTTCGTGGGTTCTAACCCAGCCGGGGTTTGAAAGATTTTGACTGAGCGATAAATATCCGTAGCACAACTTCCTTAGGAGAAGTTAAACCGTCGGTCCCATGTCGATTGTGGCATGTAAAACAACCCTGGAGGGTATGATGAACATCTCTCCCCCGGTAAAATTGATAGGCTCTTTCACTCGCTCATAGAAATTCTCGTGTGCTGATATAATCAGTTGGTTCAGAAAGTTCACGGTAATACCTCAAATAAATGAAAACCAAATTAACCTTGAAAAGTAGTAAGTTTACCTTTCATAGTTCTACTGTGGTAGAGCTTATAAGATTAGGCCAATCCGTCAAGGTAGGCTTTCTAGCTTTCGGGTTGGACTGAGTATACTTCATTATATCAGACTCTGTTTGTGAAAATTAGTGTTACATTCTTGAAGTGTCCAGAAAGAATTCCACTGTCCAGTTAAAAACCAAAAGTAACTGAGGGGACCGCCTCAGTAGGCGATAAATTGCCACGTAGACGTTCAGCTCTAATGTAATATTTAATTCTAAGATGCATTGTTTCAAAAAAATGGCTCACTCTAAAAAATAGTCAAAAGATTCCATCCATTCTGGCTCTTTTGTCCTTAACAACCCAATAGTTTGAGTTTTATTAATATAAATGTGCGAAAATGTGAAATTAGCTCATTTTCAATGACTTTTTGAACTTATTTGCGGAGCTGTGCGGCTAGTCTTGATGAAAAAGGGCTCTAGAGATTTAGCCTTCCTTTAAAATACAGTAATATTTTGATGGTCTAAAATCATATAATTTTAATACGTTTGAGAACTAGCAGCGAACTTTTCTCTTTCCCTTGATAAGTTTCTTAGTTTTATCTCACCAATCTCTTATTGACATGTTAAGATGTCATGGATGAAGGGGGAAAAGCTTAGACTAAAGTAATAGTTCCAGGAAATGACTGTGGCAAGATAGTGATACTTTCTCGGCTGCCTTAATCTGTTGCTTTTTTTTTTGTTTACATTTATTCAGTTTAGAAATAAGATTTCTATGAGAGGTATAAAAGGAGTAAAAGTGTTCCAGTATTTGTCTTAAAGTAATAATAAAATATATTCTGCTTAGAAAGCTTATAATAAATGGTCATTGAGTTCATGCCCACTTCTAGCTGATTGTTTAGTCTTGGACACTTTCCTTACTATCAAACCAATGGCTTTATAGTGTGTTTTTCTGTTCAATAAAATAATTAATAAGATTAAATTGAATAGACATTTTACTCAACCCAAAAAAAAAAAATGCGTAAAACCCAAACGGTTGGTAAGACATGGTGCTAAAATTAAAAATAATTCTTAATCCAAAACCTGCTGAAAAATAAATCCTAAAGAGTGCATTATAGCGGTCCAAGTTTTTAAAATGAAATACGATCAATAATGAAAAGTTATTAGCTTTGGTTAAACCATCTTTACTTATTTTTTCATTAAAAAGAGTGTTTACTTAATTTTTCTAGGCTATTTGTTTTATTAGACTGTGGAAAAAATCCTTAATGTTGTGTAATATATTTATTGGTAATGCCACTATTATTTGTTTGTAAGCAATATTCAACAGTAGTGGCACTCACTATTTCGATATGGCGGTAGTGTAAAGAGCGTGCTTGAATAACTGCTCTTTAGAGGGTCTTACTAGTTGTTCTCCTTGGAAAAAGAACTAAGGGTTCTGGGTGATGAGGGGGGAGCGGGGGCTGAGGTTTTTCTATTGTAGGAAAGAGCGTTTAAAATGAAAAATAAGATAAAAAGGTGTTTTTTTCTGTTTTAATATAAAGTTTCCACCTATTTCCCCCCACCTCCCTTTCCATCCACAGAGTAGAGGACAAATAAACACCAACCAATTAACGTAGAATATAATAAAAATAACCAACAAAATATTAAAGGGAGCATTCTTGCTGTGTTTTTTTTATACGTGGTGGTCATTCACATTTAGAGCCTTTATTTTTCCTTTTTCATAGTACAGTACTTTACTACAGTGTTTTGTGATAGGATTTTAAGATATAAAATACTAAGAACCTTAAAACCTTTTTGACTTTTTAATAGATGCGAATGTTTAAAATCACCCAAATAAAAAAACGTGTAGTCCTATTTTTTGTAAGTTTGTATTTTTAACACCTAGTTTGAGGGCTGTGTGAAGTAGTTTGTTTAGGAGTAAGTGCGTTTGTCATTATCGTTTAGATATTACGGTGAAAACCAGTGGTTGAATGAAATGGGCAAAACTACTCTTAGAGCACCTGGCTAATATTCAAACCCCTTCCCCAACTCGGATGCAAGATACATTTAGTAAAGGGTGACTATAGTCCGAGAATTTGATCATTTCCTTATCTTTTCAATTATCCAATGAAACACCTTAGAGTTAATTTTTTTCCCCCGGCACCACGTCTTACAACCGGTTTAGGTTGTACGCATATAAACTAATCACGCTAGTGTTTTAGGGATGAGGAAGGTTGAATTTAAAGGAAGTGTACCCACATTTGCAGGAAAGAAGAGTGTAAAACATTTATAAAATACTCGGTACACCCGACCAGGATTCTAATCTCTACCTCCCTGTAATCGGTGGATGATCTAATCCACTGATAGAGTAGCGCCTTAGACCGGGTCGTTGTTATATTAAAGTTCCATAATAACCTATGACAACTTTTTTAAAACTTAACCCTTCCTTCACCTCTGACAAGACTTGTATTAATCACAACTTGTGAATGTGTTGAATGCCAGGCCTCCACTGTGGTTCGGATCCCACGTTAAACTGTAGGTCCTCCATTTCATCTCACAATCACCCTACCATTACACATATAGCGTAAGTGCGTATAACCCGAACGGCTAGTAAGACGCGATGCTAATAATAATAATAATAATAATATTATTAATAATATTATTATTATTAATAATATTATTATTATTATTAATAATATTATTATTATTATTAATAATATTATTATTATTATTAATAATATTATTATTATTAATAATAATATTATTATTATTAATAATAATATTATTATTATTAATAATAATATTATTATTATTATTAATAATAATATTATTATTAGCACCACGTCTTAATACCCGTTCGGTTTATACCCACAAAATAATAGGTTTATTAATCTTCCTAAAAGAAATCATTAAAAATTCACACACACGTTCACAAAATTTAGCATTATAAAGATACATTCATACATTTTTGATAGTCAAATAAATATAAATGAAATCATGGCTTTTTTAAATGAATATTATTTGAATCTTTTTTTCACGTGTCACCAAGGGTTTCCTCATAAGTTTCTTCCAGGATACCGAGAGGCTTTCATTTCCAGTGAGTGCTCGCCACCAGTTGACCCCACTGACCTATGAGATGGCCCCCACCACCACCCCCACGTTCCTGCCTCATCCCTAAAGAGAGCTTTGTAATAATTGATGTCCTACCTGCAAGTTTCCGCCAGTTCTAGGGCAGAGAATTTGCGTTGGACCACTGTGTGTTTCTTGTGGCTGGTCTCTCGAGACAAGAGGCTAGTTCGACTCTTGTGGTCGGTCTTTCAAAAAGTCACAGATCATCATGAGAGGGGAGGCTAGTTCGACTCTTGCATGGAGTTCTATTGAGAGAAGGCAACAAATTAGTGACCCTTTATGGTTTACTCAAGGTATAAAGCCGTCTCTACAGCAATAGACTAGACTGCCGATATTAGGAAGATTGGGGTTTGAATTCCGGTCAGGTGCACTGAGAGTGTTTTGTCCTAAATTGTCTAACACTCCACTAAAATGTGGGTACACTTCTTCTAAATTCAATATTCCCAATCATAAACAAATGATCGTAATTAGTACATTTGTGTATAACCCGAATGGTTAGCGAAACTCAGTTGGGAACAAATAATAAAGTGAAAACTTGTTCGACCCATCAAGGTTTAGATTCGATTTAGCGGTCATTTTTTGACTTAATTTAATACTTTACGAAGCACATCTAAGAAAAAACTAAAATATATATGTTTAAAAATGCTCAAAGGTTCTTGCCCGCATTGATGGCCACACGGCCTTAAGGCATCAGGCGCGCAAAATACTAGATTCTCGATTACTAGAAGAATGAACATAGGGTCTCTGCCAGGTGTTCTGGGGGATAGTTTTCTCATCTACTATACACGCAAATACAGGTGCATTTTCTATCGAGACCTTTCATAATCCCTATCTTATGGACTTTGTCGTTAAATAATATTGATATGAAAACTTCTAGACTAATAAAGGAGCAAATGGTCCCTTCTACAAAATTTTGACTTGATAGTTTGAACATAAAATTGAATCTAGTGTTCCTGTTTCTGCCCCTAAAACTAGGCTTCACACAGGTCCCCAAACATGTCACCCTAGGTGAAGGGGAAGGAGAATGGAATTGCTACTTATTGAAATATTTGTTTTGAAAGTTTTGGAGAGGAACAGAGATTAAGTTATGTAAAATGTAAGCTGCGCTATAGTAGGATCTAGGTGAAGATAACCCTTTTAAAAACTTTTTTGTGGTCAACATTAATAACATTTTACCATACTATTTGTGTTATTTTATCTATCAAGTGACAGCTACAGATAACATGACTTGACGTATGAGTACGTAAAAGGAGATCTAACTTGTCAGGTCCGACACCTTAGCTCACTAAAAATCGTGTATGTCTGAGCTGAAGTTCTCGGGTTCATTTCCTGGCATGGTCAAAAAACTGCATCATTGAGGAAATGTGCGTTTTCCCTTTCACAGTGATGAATTAACGGCCGGGGGTCTGGGTGTTGTGTCTGTTCTAGATCAAAGCTAATCTAAAAGTCGTGTGCTGATCGGTTCAGAAAGTACACGCTAAATACACATGAGATGTATGAAAATGAAATATAACTTTCAAATAAGTTTGCTCCTAAGAAAATTTGACCGTAGTCGACGTTGCCAAGCATTACGAGCAAACAAATTTATGAAAAAGTGTTAATTTCTGCTCCACTCAAACAGATTCTGGCCTCAATGAACGGATGAACGCTATAGCGAAATTTTTGACGCGAACGTGAATCTGCTGAATGTCGGGGCTACTAATGTTTGCGGGGTAATTTTACAGCATGATTAATTTACTAAACAAGTTGTTCCAGTCTTGTTATTTTCGCTTGCCTGAACTCGTGCAGGATTGACCTGAAGTTTTTGTTTAGATTTCCCGTTTGTTGTATGAATAGGGGTGTAGAGGGGAGGAGAGGGGTGAAAAACCAACCATGGCACCTCCAACTGTTTGTTGGTTCTCCCAGGTTCCCAAAGCAATATAAACTTAGGGTGTAAGGTTGGCTGCACTGAATCACTGGCGCCCTATGTAGAGGGGGAGGGGGGGGGGGCACCCAGGGTGCTTCTCACGTATTGTTCAAAATATCGCTGCATTAAGTCTTAATATTTAGAAATTTCGGAATGTATTGATTAAAAAGCAGTTCTCAGAAGAATGAGCCCCGAACTCTCTAGTGTTATATCACGGGACGAGCCGGTGTTTAGTTATGTAAAGCTTGGGCTGAATACGATGAGGGTGTTACGTGGGAGATAGTTGAGAGTGATATATTTTAAATATCGCTATCATCAAAATGTATAATATTACACTATCTGATGAACCACGCTTCCCCAATAATGTCCAGATAGATGGAGCGTCCTTCAATGCCCAGATGGCGGGGAGACCTGTTTTTCCAGGTCGATTGCTTCGTCATTAAATAAAGAACCGTTCCGTTTTTCACGCTCATTTTCTATTTCACATAACAAGTGCTCAGTCCCGAGTGAATCAACCTGTTAGAAAAAGGTCATAAACTTATTTCCATTCTTCCTCTATCAAATAGTCATGTTTTGATTGGGTCATAACAGAACATTTTAAGATAATGTGGAATTGTTTTATAGGGTTTTATGTAAGTCGGAACTTTTGCCTACATAATAATAAAAATATCTAACTTTATAAATAATGCTCGATTTCTAAACATCTTCAACACGTCTCAGTGCTGAACCGTTAAAAATTTTAGAAAGGACTCACCTTGAATTATTAATATAGTCAAAGTGGAGCGGGGAGGATTTTTTTTAACTTCTTACTATTTTTTAGTATACATGTGTTTATTATGACCCCTAATTTTGTCCTTTTTATATGTTTTCTACTTTCCCATTTTTTCATGATTTTCTGTTTAAAATAACTACAAAATTTTCTCATTTAAAAACTTTTCACGACCCACCAAAAACCGGTTCTCGACCCACCGTTTGAAACCAATCTGCGAAATGATTACAATATTGACTAGTATTTTAATAAATTTATAATGACTAGGTATGGGTTGAAACAATTATTTTTTTACTAATCAATCACCTGAATCTCAAAGCATGGTAAACCATAGAGGTTTGGTTTACTATATTATTTTTTAAGTTGCAATAAAAATAAAAGTTTTAGCCAGAAGTTAAATTTTTTTGCTATACAATCATACTTGATAAATAAAATGTTCTAGGGTTTGGTGTTCTAAGTTTCTCCTATAGCAGTATAACAGCTCTAAAACGAACGCTAAATAAGTTTTGAGAGAAATATTTTCTTTTCTTTTTTGAATTCGATATTTTCTCGAATACAAAGGATTTGAAGCTCAAATCCTATATTAAAACTCTTATGATTAAGTAAATCTGGTTGTAGGTTAGGTTACACGAGGAATACAATATTATCAGGTTGGTACATTTGTTTGCAAGTCAACTGTTTCCCAGACATACATTGAGCATTGCCAACTGTAGGATCTGAATACTACTTGTGCTATAATTTTACCACCTGTCCAATCCTGCATTGGACATTGCTCTACAAGTAATCAGAACTTAGTTTAAAGTACCATACAATCCATTAAATATTCATTTATCATGCAAAAAATAAGCCTCTGGATTAGAGTTGATCACATTTAGTACTTAAAGTCTAAATTGAAAATTTTAGCCTAATCACAAAACACTTTAGTTTGATTCCTGATGGGCTCGAAATCAATTATCTAAATCTATTGATATTTAAATAAATATCCAACCGCGAATATTACCACTTTGATACAGACCGATTTTAATTGGAAGCCTGAAAGTTTACTGGTCTACTTTCCTATGTCCCTACGTAAAGTCATGTAATATGCATCTGGCAGTTGTGATAGTCACTACATGCATCTATAGAGTATAGAACAACACAAAATATTCAGACACCCTAGCTCAGTCGGTAGTGTCTGTTTACTGAGTCAAGGGCCCCGAGTCCAACTCCCGGCATGGGCAAAAACATTGGTATGAGTGATATTAAAAGCTACCAGTTTTACTCTATTGTATCCATTCGCCAAGCCATGTTACCTGTCAGAGCCTCAAGTTGTCACTTTTAGCATTCGAAGTTTTCCCAACAAACAAATTGTTTTCAATTATTTTTTTTCTTTTAAAGGTTTTTACATCATTGAAACAAGAACTTATGAAATTAAACAATGTGGATTTTTGTTGTTGTTGAAGCGGCCTCTGTAGCTCACTTAAAAATGATTTACAAACTATAACTTCTAAAAAATTGCCTAATTTTAATAAATTAAAATGGCAAACTAGATGGAATGAGGACTGCTGTTGAAGTCATACAACCCGCATTCGGTTGTATTAATGCGCATGTGAAACTAATATGTTGTACGGTTCTTTCTCTACGTTATAAAAAATATTTTAGTGGCCAGCTATAACAAGATACAACTGTGAATATAATACTTGTACTTTTTAATTGGTTATTTCATGTATTATAAAATATCTTGTTGTCACAACTACGAAAAAAACGTAATTCTTAGGGAAATTTTATTAGAATTGTTTGATAACTCTTTATTTATGATATGGTATTACTAAGAAAATAATAATTTCCAAAAATACCAACATTATTGACTTGTTCAATCAATGTTTGCAATATGAATCTTCTGCTAGCAGTCAGTGACCACCTCTCCTACCCTGTTTGGACTTAAATCAGCTTCCACTTGTTAGCTCTAGCCTTTGTGTCGGAAGACAATGGCCAAACAATCCGGGTGATTGGTCGGCCCCGGTCGATAACTGATGTGAGCATCCGAACGGCTGGTGGAGCAACGAACCTGCCTCAGGTTTGTTTAACGTCCTTCATTTGGTCTGTACACCTTCTGTCTCTTAACCTCGTGAATAAAGTTACTTTGCCTCGAATTTTGATTCGGTTTTTTTTTAAAGTTCTCATCCACTTTTCTATTATTTGTGTCTTTGGATTGTTTTTAAAGTGTCACCCCGGACTTAAACACCTTTTTTTCTACCTCCTCTGACTGGTTTGAGCACCTGTGCGTTGGGCCGGTTTGAACGCCTGTCCTTTGGCTCCTTGTTTCTTTACTCGTTCTGTCTCTCAGTTCACTAACTTCACCCCGGTTCTTACGGCTCTTGTTTGAGGACCATCAATATAGGATTCGTACCCAGTATAAACAAACTGTTCCTCCCTGGCGGCACGCTGATTGCTATGTTGTTCAAACAAACGGTGGGCCGCTTCTTACTGTGGTCATATTCTGGTCTAGGAAACCATAGCCCCTACATCGGGAGTTTATTAGCTCACTTTGATTTAAAGAAAGAATTTGTATAGCAATCGGTAGACCTATCAAACACCTTATCTAGTTTTAAGTTGGATTATAAGGCATATAAAGCTGGCAGGGGAAAATATATGGCTTGAATAAAAAAAAATCACCCAGGCCACAAGCAGTAATAGATGTGAATTAAAATTTGGTAGACCTAAAGACCAACTTTATCCTCTCCTCCATTTGAATTATTTCATTAAGTTTAAAGAGTTCTCGCATGTAATTTTCAATTGATTTATTTTCAATGATTAATTGAAAAGTTAATACAAATTGAACGTTAGAACACCCATTTCATTAGACTGAATTATTTAACGCTTTCGTTAAAAGTGAAAAGGTTTACTTTTATTAATTTTTAATGATCTATATTGACAATGAAAACCAAATGAACAGTTAGAACATGATTGTAAAAGAAATACTGAAATAATTGTTCTTCTATTGTAAATATTGATTTAAATTCAACGTACACTTTACACGTTATTGAATTAAATCCTCAATTGTTTTCCAGTTTACTCAGTTTGATGTTTGGACTATCCAGACAGCCTTTAATGAAACTTGTGTGTTATAAGCTTCTTTTTATTTAATATATTTGCTAACTTGTGCGATAGATGCACACATATTTAAACCGCAGCAGCATTAATTTTAAACACCGCCATTTCTATGATTGAAACGGTTGTTGGTAAGTCTTTTGACACAAATGCACAGATTCCTTTTTATTTTCATGAAAAATGAATCCTTAGAAATGACACGTGAACTGGCCTTAAGAATAGTTGTAAATCATATTTAACGATCTTGTTGGAATAACCCAGTTTTTTATGTTAACGTAGAGCATTTTCAGCGGTTAGAGATAGAAATATAAAATTAACTTAGGAAAAGTTGAATCAATAATTTATATTTACATCGAGATTGCACTTCCTCATAAAAAAAAACAATGAAGCTACAAATACATTGTTTAATATATACAAATGAAAGCATAAGCTAGCTGCTTTGTTTTATAGTGAACAGTGTATTTGCCACCCCATTGTAATGTTTTTACCATTTGAATATTTAAATTGTGGACAAAAAACTTAGGGTCAGTTTTTTATAGAGATGGGTAGTATCCTATATTTACCCTCTAATCTTAAAAAAATGTACAATTGGGTTAAAGTGAAAATATTTTTAAAATGTGTAGCTAAATTCTCTGCCGGGGAGTGTTTTGTTGGAAGCCCCACGCTGGGCGCCAAGTTGTCTAGTTATATTCCCTCTTTTGTTGGAAGACCCTCGTGGAGTCAAATTGTAGGCTTGTCTATTCTTTTCTCGTGGAGCTCCAAGTTGTCGAAGCAAAATTGTAAGGATACGTGGAGTCCTGGGCTGGAGTCCGGATTTATTGCCACTTATGTGAAATTTGTTATTTCGTAGACACTTGTTTTAATTTTATCCTGAATAATTATTTGTACGCACAATACGGCTGCTTAATCTGGTTATCTTAACGCGTCACGGACTGAATTTAAAATTGGAATTGATTTAGCGTGGATCACTTCTCAGTAAGGTTTTGGAGGGGAAAAAAAAGATCAGAGATCCGTTCTACAATAAGGTTGTGAACAGAAGAAAGGAGCCTTCTTTTCAAATATATATTTTGAAAGGGCTCTAGTAGCTTCTATCTTGAAGGTTGTACCATGCTCTAGATGGGAGGGGGAGAGAGGGTTTTAGAAGGGTTACATTTAAAAAGTATTTGCAATAGGGGTGTGGGGATATTAAACAAAAGAAAATGTAAGCGGATGACACAGTTGTTATAAATAATTATAAAATCACCCAATTGTGTGAGAAGATTTCCTAACACATGTGGATGCATTTAGTTTTATGTTCTGAAATTATTCATTAATCTGAAATATGTTAAGGTTGGGAACTTTGATTAAAATTATTATCAAATGAAAAATCTATTTCACTACAAAATGAGTTAAAAAAAGTTTTTAAAGGTTTGATGCTATTGACAAATTATATTGTTTATCATGACTATTACGTACTAATCAACAAAGATTACACTGTATTTTTAGTACAAATTTATGTTAATAAAATGTTATGTTTTGTAATTTTATTCTTTCACCTACGCAAGTCTGTATAATTCCTTTTAACAATTGCTTAAAAATTATTGTTATATCAATTCAAGGTCTTAATAGTTTCTATCAAACATACTTTTTTGGCATTTTTACTTTTCTCGAATCTGGATTCGAGACTCGTATAAGTCTCAAAAAAAAAAGTAATCGGGACTTGAGAATTGAGCGTTGCGTGTCTGGTTGTTTAGATATCACTATGGTGGAATGCCAGGCCTCCACCGTGGTTCGGATCCCACGTTAAACTGTAGGTCCTCCATTTCATCTCGCAATCACCCTACCATTACACATTAGCGTAAGTGCGTATAACCCGAACGGGTAGTAATATGCTGTGATAATAATAATTACTATGGTACATTAATTACTAGATCTTATTTCATCAAATAAACAAAATAATTGAAGCATTTATACTTGGTAAAAAGATTGCCAGCTCTAACTCTTGACTCTGAATTGATGAAGGTACTATAGTTGTTAACCTATATTGTAATATTAATTTATACAACGAGAGGAAATATTCGTTTGGGGCAGACAATTTTGAAAGACTCTACTATAGCACGATATGTTAGAATTGGACCCGTGCTGTATCTCTTTTCTCGACGCCTTGACCATTTAGTGTCCTGAGCATAAACTGCATGGCGTTGGCTGAAGGACTTCCAGTAGAATCTGCCACGACTGTTCTTCCTTTCTGCGTCGGCCTTCCGTTTATCTTCAACCAGCGCAGTTTATTAAAATTAGATAACCATCCGTTACTGTTTCCAGCCTATGGCCTGGGTAACTACCGGTTTGCTAGGTCTGTCGTAGCTTCATATGTACTATAATCAAACTTAAGACTAGGACAGTCACAACATCCAGTCCCCGGCCGTTAATTCCTCACTGTGAAAGGGGAAACCCACATTTCAGCAACGTTAAATTTATCGGCCATGCTAGGAATCGAGCCAGGGACCCTTAGCTCAATAAACAAACAAGCTACCAACTGTGTTAAGGTGTTGGCCTAATCAACTGCATGGCAAAAAAATATATTAATATATCTAATTCAGATTTTTTATTGCCAATATGTCTTGAAATCAAACGAACGCTGAAAGTTCAGTCTATATAAAGGTGATAGATGGCCTTAGACGAGTAAACTTTTAACTAGGTCGAGTGAGGCCTCCTTCTTTGTAGCTTGTCTGAATAAAAAGTTTTGACTACATTTTAGTCATAAAATCTCTATCGATACGCTTGTCCACAGACATAAAATCTACGCATTGTTTCTCTCCCCATACAGAGAAGAAATTTTGTATGAACGATATTGAACATATCATCTTTATGAATAAACCTGAAACGTGAAAAATCAAAATTGTCTGATTTAAAATCGTGGATTAAACGAACAAATTGAGTTATTTTTCTTCAAGAAGTGTGTCCTACACATTTAGGTTATACTGGATTACGCATTGTGTAAGGGATGGGGAATATTCAATTTAGAGTAAGTGTACCCGCATTTTCTTGGACGCAGAGTGGAAAACCATTGTTAAGGAAAAGAAACTTAGTACGTCCGACTGGGATTCAAACCCAGATATCCCGGTCATCGGTAACCTAGTATATAACTAGAGTGACGCCTTGGACCATGTGGCCACCAAAGTGGGTAAATTTAATATTAAGGATTTCGGTACTTTTTGATAAGGGTATTGCCCTAAACCATATTTCCAGAATCTGAAAAACCCCAGATAGCGTACCACAGACGAAAAAAAACTACTCATAAAAATCACGTGACCTACTGTTGGGAAAAATATAAAATTAGATCAAAACAACACGGAAGACACTTTGCGCGAAATCAGAAATAACAACTGTCTGAGACAGCCCCCCCTCCCCCTCCCCTCATGAGATTACGTGTGAGGATGGTCTGGTGGAATGCGTAGGCAGTAGCTAATAATTGTGGGGGGTACGCTTTGATCTTGTTTATTGAAATAGACTAATTACTATAAGAGTGTATAAATGTAATGTCGGTTTTATAACTAATTGAAAGAGTTTATAAAAAAAAGGTGCTAGTTTTATCAATGTCATTACCCAACAGTCCGTGTCCTGACCTATCTTCGGTGTTATAGCTCGTGGTTGTAGTTTATTTCAGACGTCTAAGAGGGATGGGGCTTCATTCTCCGTACAGAACAGGGACTCAAGCTGTGGGATATTCTCCCCACAAGTTGCTGTAACTCGGCAACTGAGTATGTAAAGCACTTCGAAGTGGCCCTCTAACAACTGGCGTCCTTTCCCTACCCCAAAGTCTAAAAACTCGCTGATAAATACCAAAAAGGGAGGGGTGTTTCCCCTAAGTTACTAGTTTTTTTGGCAATACTCTGTTTTATGCTAATTGGCAAAACAATCGTATTTTTAAAAACATGACCTGGTACGAATCCACTACAACTGCTTAGTCAGGACATCTGACAGGATGAGTTCTTAGGCTTAAGTCATCCTTGTATGCTTTATAATCTAGGTTGACTAAGGTTGCAGGCTATGACAATATTATAAATATGGCGAGAGTTTAACTTTCAGCCGAAATCTAATGGCTCTTCTCACGTCGCTTGAGTCATTTTCCCCCCTTTACTCCTCCTCAAATTGTCTTGTATGTGCGTGTTTTATTTTCAATCTACCTTTTCTTTTGTGTGACTGATGGAACATGATAAATGCATTTAAATAAATTTGAATGCGATAACCTCCTGCGAGTGAAATCTAGTTAAGGGGTAACTTTGGATGATGGGTGGAAGCAGGATGGTTTTGATCCCTGACTCGGATCGATCCATTATGAAGGGAACGAGCAGGTTTTTTTTTAAAAAAAAAAGTCTAAAAGTTTGCAAGAAGTCTGATCAAACAACCAAAACGATGACAGAGGAAAGAGATTTCCAGAATGGTGAAGAATTTCATACATTTAATACAAACTGAAATTATTAACTGGTTATCTCAATGAAGAAACAAATAAGTTTTGTCTACTGTAATTTAAATTTAAATAATTGAATATAAAAATGGGGATCTACTCTTTTTGTTAGACGAAACAACTGTGAAATCTCCTATATTAAATATTAACTCTAAAAAATCATCTTGGTAGCCATTCTTTTATCACCTCCTTTAACTACCTTTTTACGTAATACGTATAGGCACTATTAACGTTAAATGTATTTTGAATGCCTAGGGTTGAATTTAGATTAAGTGTACCTGCGTTATTGTGGTGGTAGAGTAACAACAAACCGTTTAGGGAAAACCACCCTCAGTACACCCAACCAGGACTTGAACCCCGATCTCCTTGGAATAAGCAGACTAGCTTAGTGCGACTGTGAAGCCTTGGACTGGTATAGCTTTAACTTTGGTTATAGACCTTTGCGTAATCTAAAATTAGATTTTGAATGAAAGTAGCTAAGTGAAGTGAAGGCATATTTTGAAACTATATTTTGCTTTACGTTAATAACGTCTTTCTACTGTCCAATTTCTACAGAAAAGGCCATAGCTGGCAGCTAAAAAGCTGGTATATAGAACTTTTATATTTTAATGAGTTAAGTTATTGAAGCATAACTTATATTTAATATTAACTCTAGCATTATTTATGAATTTTAGTGAAGGACTTACTGGAACGTCTCTTGGTCTCACTTTATAAAATAAGGGTACAAACATATGTTTTTTTTAAGTATTTATGATCCTTATAAACTCGCAGCCAAGAACAAGAAAAATTGTAAAAGATCTCCCCGAAATGAGTTGCAGAATTTTAAGTGACAATGGAACTGACATTAGCCGATTTCTTTCTAAGAAGGGAAATCGTCTAAGGGGACGTGGTGAGGGTTGCAAGAAGCCCTCGCGGCACCCATTGGCAACACTAGCCATCATACAGAGTGGTCGTGTGTGTGGTGTGTGTGTGGTGTGTGTGTCGCGTGTGTGTCGCGTGTGTGTCGCGTGTGTGTCGCGTGTGTGTCGCGTGTGTGTCGCGTGTGTGTCGCGTGTGTGTCGCGTGTGTGTCGCGTGTGTGTCGCGTGTGTGTCGCGTGTGTGTCGCGTGTGTGTCGCGTGTGTGTCGCGTGTGTGTCGCGTGTGTGTCGCGTGTGTGTCGCGTGTGTGTCGCGTGTGTGTCGCGTGTGTGTCGCGTGTGTGTCGCGTGTGTGTCGCGTGTGTGTCGCGTGTGTGTCGCGTGTGTGTCGCGCGTGTGTCGCGCGTGACGTGCGTGTGTGTGTGACGTGCGTGTGTGTGTGACGTGCGTGTGTGTGTGACGTGCGTGTGTGTGTGACGTGTGTGACGCGTGTGTGTGTGTGACGCTCGCTCAGCCAGAGAGTTGAAGATGAATTAGTCACTCCAACTCGATTTCCACTATTTACAATAAGTTTGTCTTTAAAGTGTGCAATAAATTTACGATCCTTAATTTATGTAATCTTCCATTTAAATGAAACCCAGTCCAATCGTTGGTAGGGAACCTGTAACTGCTTGGAGCCTGAACACAACGTATTTAAATCTAGCGCTGAGAGATAAACTGACGCATGTGAATCCAGGGTGATCAAGCCGTATACTAAACCGGTCAGGTTCCGAACAAAGGACGTTGTGACGGATTTGACCACGTGTTGATAGATGAACTTTCACCATTGTGCATCAATAAGATGAGATCTGAAGAAATCTCTGCTGCAGCCGACATAGGTTAATATTTTTTGAATGAAAATACTTGAGATCTATATAGATAAAAAATTTGGAATTGATTAGAAGAGAAGTTTGCCCTGCGAAGTTGTTCGTACGGTCTATATGTTGTTCACTGTATGTGTATATGTGTAGCATCCCAATAATGAAATTGGTCATTTAACAAATTGGGCAAATTTCTCAAGTTCTGACACGCATTTGTAATCAATTATGAAAGAGATTTAAATCCTAGACCACACCTTTGCTGAAAAAAAAGGTTCAAATTTCTGGTGGAAGACAGAGACAAACTTAACATTTTATACAACTAAAAATTCTATATTAACAAAGTGAAACCCATTTCGGTGGTCTAACGCACTACTCTCGCAGTAGACTCGGTCGGGCGTACTAAGGGTGGTTTTTCCATAATTGTTTTCCACTCTCTCTCCACATACATGCGGGTTCATTTCCTATAAATATAACCTTCCTAATCCTTAAAATAACTAACATACTTAGTACATATGCGTATAAACCGGACGGGTGGTAAGGTGCTGTGCTAAATATATATATATTTTTTTAACTAAATATGCTGACATTTAATTTTCTGAAATGCGTCCCCTCAATATTTTTATTTTCAATATGGCCCTTTTGATGAAACGAGACTGACACTCCTGTTCTAGACCAATAAAGCCCACACAAAGGATTTGCACTTTTTGTTTTTGTTTCACCAAATATTTGATTGTGTCTTTAAGTTGGTCACGTCGGACAATCCAACATTCCATCTCTTCGGTACGACTCGTCTTGGTCGTATCTGCCCCCCAACCTCGTAACTGGGTCACCGTTCCGTCGCGAATCCCCTCAGAGCTGTAACGTCATTTACTCCCGGATCGTACAAATTGCTTCCAATTTCGAGGTGTTGAAAAATGGAAGACACATTGCCTGTTCTCTTAAGGGGGTTGGGGAGGGGGGGTTTGGGCCACCAAATGCTTTCCTGGGTTTTTCTTCTCCCTCCCCATTGTTCTTCTTATTTGCAGTAAGCTCTTTCGGGTGGCGTTGAATGATGGGTTTGTGACACGACGGACGCGACGCGGATGAGGAAAAATGGGGGGAGATGTTAGTGTTCTCTCTTCGTGGTCTTGGAAATTGCGTTCCTGTACCTCACCCTCCATAAGACTGCTACGTGCGGGCTATCGCTCCTCTCCTGAAAAATGTTGTGCTACTTTGATATTAGTTGGACCAAAAGGGGCTCCCTAGGTAGCTGATATATTGACAATCGGATATCGCGAGTATTTTACGCATTTTCCTCCCTGTTTGTTCTCCTACTACTACTAGAGATATACGCAAGAACGTTATAAATCTACTTGGTTTCTGGCGTTTAGGAATTTCTGCCTCGTCTATTCTATTGACTTAAATAACGTCGGGTTATCTACACCCAGTTTTATTATTTTGGAATCGGTATCGATTATTACGCATTATTGACATGTAGATGCCTATTAACCTTTAATTGAATGAGGAAAAAATTAAAGCTACTTATTCGAGATGTATGTCAATATGAAAATAAATAGTTAAAATATATGTGTTCTGTCTCACGACAGGTCCATTTTGTTTGTCAGTGAACTTAGACCGCCAATGCACCCTGTCCTCTGCCTCTTCCTTCAGATACCAGTGTTTTCTTCTTTCCCTCAAGTCATCATATATTATAATCATTTTTCCTAAGCTCCTTTTTCCCTCAACCTTTCCTTCTATAACGTCATGCAGAAGACAGAAGGATGTGTCCGATCCAGTTTACTTTGTGCCGAAGAATCTTCTCACCCATTCTTCCTAAGACTTAATTTGTCACCCAGTTTGTCCACCAATTGTGTGTGTGTGTGTGTGTGTGTGTGTATTTATATGGGAGAGATAAAAAGGTTGAAAAATTTGATAAATTCAAAATTGATGTACTTAAATTTTCTAAGGACTAATTATTTTTAAAAACTGTCCTCATTTAAATTAAAATGTATCTACACATAAAATTCTCGTATTTTCTGGTAGCCTTATGTAATGTTACAGTCTTATTCAAATGGGAAAGAAATATTTTTTTAACAGTTAAAATATTTAATGTAATAATTTTAATTGATTTAAACTCGGTCATGTTACTTTTTATGGATAGGATCAATATCTATGAGATTATTCTGATAATGAGCGAAATGTTATAAATTTCGACCAGAAAAGTTTTTTTTAACTAAAACCCTATTATGGCTAATGAGCCGCAGTCACCATAACAGTAACCAGTTTTAGGACTTACCTTTATATATATATATATTTATATTTATATATATATATATATATATTTATATATATTTATATCAACAAATATAAGATTTTTTTTAAAAATTTCTCGGCACCTTGGAGAGAAAGTATTGTGATTATAAAAAAAAATTGGAACTTGAGATTTTGATAAATGTCGACGTTTCATGACCCCCTTTAACAAAAAAAAGTTTGTTGTTCACAATGCTGTATGTCTGTCTGTACCTCAGGCTAGAGCCGAAACTATTTTACTTATTGGGCTAAAACTTGGTATCTGGTGTTTTAATAAGTTCCCCCCTTCCCCAGAGGTATTTTTGGGATTAGACATAAAACACTAAGATTAAGGGTAGTTTACCAAGGGCAAAGAGAGAGAAATTCAATTTCCTCAAATTTCGCTCTAACTATTTTAATTAAATTTTACATCTACTCTGTTTATCATAATAAATAAAATTTCAATTCTTATTTTCTTAAAAAGAATGACTTTAAGGTCACCTTACATTAGGGAGATTTTCCAATTTTCCTCAATTCTCCGCAACTATTTGAAATACGAAATAACTTACCATTGTAAAATTAAAGTACTACTAAAGATAAAAAAAACTTTTATTAAGATATGTTTTTATAAAACCAATAATTTCTTGATTATAAGCAAAAGCATGTATATATGTATCAATATATACACTCTTCGATTCAGGTCTTTGAAAATGAATCTGGTTTTTATGCTCTTTGGTGGACAAAGATTTTTTTTAAATTTTATTTTAACAATGTTCCTAGTTGCTAATGTCTTAGAGTAAATAACAATGTATATTATTTCCTTATGATCTTTGGTCTAATGTTTCTACAGCAATGTATAGGCCTTTTAATTCGTTTCTTGATTTTATTAAATGTCCCTCTTAAGATAAAGGCGAAAGAAAGTTTGTACGGTGCGCCGTACCATCTATTTCCTAGGAGATAGAAGAATTTTTCATTTTTCCCTTTATTGACCTTTTTTTTCAAAAAGTTGATAAAATAGAAACGTATAAACTTATTCTGCCAGAAGCTTTGTAAAACTATAATGGCAATTATTTTGATAATACTTTGATTTATCTTGTCAAATAATCCTACTTTGAATCTGAAGTGGTGGTCTGTGAAGATTTCTTATCCTTTTGAAAGATTTAATTCATGTTGTAAATTTTGTTTTCTCTGAAATAAAAACACATTGCCCCAAAAAAGACCTTGCACCCATATTTCCTTCGAAAGGTATATTGGACACTGCTACCTTGCACCCAGATTTCCCTCGCAAGGTCTATTGGGCACTGCTAGACCCACCTAAACTAACTTTGATCCCCCTCTTACTAAGAATTAATTCAACCTCTGACATACTGTACCAAGTAGCAGACGTTCAGTTGGATGGCTAATATGGACTAAAGTCTGCAGGCGATTTATTGTTTTCATTTCCAATTAATATTCTACTATGGAATACTCAATCCACCTGCTAAACAATTTCCTTCTGGTTGAGTCAACGGTGTCAAATCCCCATTGTTACAATTCCTCTTGGTCGAATAGACGTTGCCCAATCCACCAATCTCCACCGCCTCATAAGCCTTATCCCACTTTTTCCCTCGATAAGTTATATCGAAAATAGCACTTTCAGAGTTAAATAAAGTAAACGTCTCTTTTATAAGACAAAGCAAAAACACAAAATATTATTTTCGAGGTAGCGCCTTTCCGTGGAGCATGTTATCTCAAATTGAAACGATCCTGTCCCTCAGGCTATCAGATCTGGTCTTTGTCTACGTCGCATCCGGTG
Organism: Timema genevievae; assembly: GCA_902155825.1. NCBI lineage: Eukaryota > Metazoa > Arthropoda > Insecta > Phasmatodea > Timematidae > Timema > Timema genevievae. Next base: position 22,815 of record CABFWO010000552.1, read on the forward strand.
GCCTGTGACGTCTATTTCAAGCCCTGCTGCTCACAGGAGGGAACACTATGTATATAGATTGAAAATTCAACTAAAGTGAAGACTGTTGTATATTTGATACAGACCTTTAAATCCTCCGGCAATAGACTCGCTCGTTAGACGTACTTTCACTTCGTTGCCTCCTCCCTTTCAACCCTCTTTAAACCCACGGTGGTTTGACTTTCTCCTCTTTATCTCTTCTGTATTCACTGTAGGTTCCCGATGACTGTCATTGGCTGGAGTATGGGGCTGTTGCGATCACGCCAATGTTTATATACCTACGCTGTCTTGATTTCAGATGGATCTTAGTAAAAGTATTTAAAATAAATGTTAAAGACACGATCGAACATGTTCCCATAGTAAATTGTAGTTTGCGACAGCTTTAAATGATTGGACTTTAGTAAACCACCCTTAATTCGAGGGCTCAAATAAACCTTGAAAAACCTGTGTATTATCATAACAGCATACAATTATCAAGTTAGAAGGAAACCCATCGAACCGTTTCGGATGTAATTTCAGGGAAAAACTGTTAGAATTTTAAGACTGAACTTTTTAGGCACAGGAGAGATACAACGTGAAGACTAATTATAATCCTTCTGTCGATAGTTTTTACAATTAGAATACTTTCTCTAAATGAGGTAAAAAGCCTTTATTGATTTACTCTAGTGTGATAGGTATGATGAATATAGAACTTTATAGGCTATTATACTTAAATTTAAATTCACGTAAATAACATAAAAATATTACTGCTGAATTCGAATCCTGACCACCTTCTCACCATAAACCCAGAGGACACTGGTGCCTTGGTCCGTGATCCTGCCGATTCTGGAGTGTGAATATTATTGTGCTGGTAGCTCTGATTAACAATGGAAGCGACACAGCTAAACAGAGTGAATTGGGCGTACGGGCTACTTTGTACTCTTCGAAATGCCCTGTTTGGACCTACCTTTTGAAATTGTCTGACTTTTAGAGATATTTAAGGTAATAAAATACCCTCCTTGTCTGAAAATGACGGGGCCGTGTGTCTGATATTACATCTCGGTCTTGCTAATCCGAACCTGAAATTGTCAATGACGTTTAGATTACTAAGGGGTGATAAAAAAAACATGTAAATCTGTATCTAATAATTTTTTGATACACTGCCTGTCTCAATGGTCGAATGGTTTAAGGCGTCACTCTCGTACTTGACCGGCCTGCTGATGACAGAGATTGGGGATCGAATACTGAGGTTAGCTGCCTTCCTAATCTCTACTTACTCCATTAGACTAATTACCATGGTGAAGGATTTTCTTGCCATCACTTTGGGCAGCCACTTTTGTGGTGTCTTAATCACTTCATCCGGGGATTTCTCGTTATTGAAAGTTGGTGCCACTTTGGGATTATACTGAGATTTATTATCAGGTTAAAGTTAAAATAAATTATGAAATTCTAATGATTTATTTAACGTCATTACTTCACCGAACAAGGTGATTACGTGATCCAATATCACACGTGCTGCTATTTAACTTTATAGGGGATTGATGATTAAAATTGAATTAGTTCAAAATTTACTCTCAATTGAGCCCGACGCGGAGTATATACGGTCTCGATAAAGATTCTTCCTTTGTATCAAGATACTGGCAATAAAAAACTAAATACTCTTAATAGTCTTTAAGTTTACTCTTTTTTATGTATGTTATTTGAATTTTTATAAAAGATCTTGAAACGCGTTCTACCAACAATTCACGATTCCACAAAACAAAAAAAGGGGAGGGGGTAGGGATTGGGGCGGATGGAACTCGATATTTCACGAAGGTAGTAAATAACGTGACTTCAGCAGGAATTGTGTGTTGTAGAAGAAAAGGGGGTGGTGGTAAGAGGATGGAAAGGAGGTTTGGTGAAGGGGGTGATAACTTGATAGGCAATTCTCGGGAAAACACAAGTAGGGGGCTTGTTTGACCATATATATATATATACACACACACACATAAAGTAACATATGTGCTTGACAACATAGCCGACCAGAGAGGGAGGATTCCGCGAAACAAAATGGCGAGAAATATAGGGTAGAGGGGAGGGGGGGATGCTGAAACTCCATTGAAGTTTGTTTTTTTAGGGTGGGCAGTTTACTGTTTACTTCAGTTTCAACCCTTCCAACCCTGCCTTTCTCCTCAAAATGGAAGGGTTCTGCTGACTTGGTTGTAATTTACGGCCTTGCACCATCCCTTCTTGTTTTACTGTTGACGTTCTTGCAAGTTAGGGGGAGGGGAAAGGGGAGGTGAAAGCTGGTGCAGTGGTGGGTTTTTTTTAAGAATAAGAAGAAGCTGGTTAAGTTTGTGTTCTGCCGAATTTAGATGACGTTGGCTTTCCCTTAACTGGATGGGGTTTTTTCTCCAAACTTAGGGGTATTTATGCAATGGTTCATGTCATTATAGCTGTTAGTCTTGTTTATATCTGTAAGTAGTTTGTATAAGAAAAAGGGTATTATTATTTAACAATTCTTGCCCCTTCACTTGCAAGTTTTGTTTGCAATAGTTTTCAGTTTCCTGATTCAGATCGACGAAGCTGACGGAGCAGTTTGTTGGGTTAGGCTGATAGCGCCTGGAATATTTACCACTATGCAATACGCTACGCAGATCTGTCCAGAAAGAACCAACAAATAAACAATTCGATGTATTCTCTGAAGTTTCTTAGCTCGGTTAGTTTGAGTAGGCTTTACCCAATAAGTTCTACACCTTTCAGTCAGCAACTTTCTGCTTATTGAGCTAGCGTTCACAGGTTTGAATCCCAACATGACCAAAAAAAATTACTATTTGTGAAATGTGTTTTTTCCCTTTTCACATTGATAAATTAACGACCGGAGATTTGGGTGCTGAATCTGTTAGAGATTTAAGTTAGTTTATAAGTTGTGTGTTAACTAGAGTAATTCATTTAAGAACGTTCACGTTAAATACCTTTAAAAATAATCTTAGTACTATTTAAACTAAAATTTAGAAAATGTGTATGGGTATATTTGTTTTTCTAAACTGCTTATGAAATGAGATTGCTTATGGGCAAGAAATAAATTTGGAGTTAGAAAATTATAGATTAAAAGCAAAATATTTGGTAGCTGGATAGTCTAAGTCTGAGTCATCCTCTTGCTAAACTAGATTTCAGATCACAGAGAGATCGGGGCTCGAATACCGGTTGGATCTTTTTTTCCAACATGGTTTTCCGGATAGTCTAGTGCAACTTGAACAAGTAGAGCGACGCGATGCTAAAAAACTAAAATTAAAAAATTAAAATCTGCATATAAACCCTCAACCTAATTAATCCTTGCCAGCAATCAAATGTTGTATTTCTCTCCGCTATATATACGAGGAAGATTGAATGTAGAATTAGTGTACCAGAATCTACGTGAAGCGAGTGGAAAATAATTTTGGAATCCCACCCTTGATATACCCGACCGGGATTTGAACCCCAATCTCCCTGTAATCGACAAAATTGCGTGATTCCTTGGACCATGCGGCCACTGAAGTTTTTCTAAATCATATTAAATGTTAAAATGAAGGTCATCTGCTGTAGCAAAAATTTGTTTTATTAAATATGTCTGCAATAATATATGGGGAAAAATCACGTGATTCTAGCCGGAACTGGCCATATGCAAGTTTTTTTTATCGTGTGAATGTGATGGTAACCAGTAGACCTAAACTGTATTGTGAATGTGATAGTAACCAGTAGGCCTAAACTGTATTGTGAATGTGATAGTAACCAGTAGGCCTAAGCTACATTGTTAACGTTAAAAGTAACCAGTAGACCTAAGATACAATGTTAACGTTAAAAGTAACCAGTAGACCTAAGATACAATGTTAACGTTAAAAGTAACCAGTAGACCTAAGCTACAATGTTAACGTTGATAGTAACTAGTAAGCCTGAGCTATATTGTGAACGTTGATCAGTAGGCCAGAGCTATAGTGTGAACTTTGTTGATAACCAGTAGGCCTACAAACAGAGGAGCTCGTATGCGCATAAATTAACGCAATTTCAGTGAATAAATAATTTCATCCCTCATGGTTGAAGCGAAGATTTCAGAGTGAAAATTAACTTGTGTGCCAGCATATGTAAATGCTGTTTTGCGTTTGTTTGACTTTCATTGGCAAGAGGACACTCATTCTCTCCCTTGTTTGTTCAAGTTTTGAAGCTAGTTTTAATCTCCCTTGTAAACATTGGTCACATTTGGCGAAACAGCGCTGTGACAAATGTTTATTTGGCTCGTGAAAAATTGGCATGGCTAGGCGGGATGGCAAGATGAAATAAAATTACAACTGAAGTGGTCTGACACTCGGCATGTTTCTGGTGGGTTTGTTAAAATATCTATCGATTACTAGTCCTCATTTTAAAACTGTTTATTCTATCTCTCTGTATTTGGCGTGTATTATCTCATATTTATATTTTATTTGCTAATATATTACAACAAAAGCCTTTGAGCTTCCCTCAAGCGTGAAGGTATTATCTACACTGAAAGTTTAATTATTTGAAATAAAGGTTTGATGAGGTCATCTGTGTTTCAGAATTATTATTATTAATCTGTGTTCTGTCTTGCGACAGATCGATTCCTTTTCATCACTGAATTTGGACCGCCATTGTGCCCTGTCCTTTACCTCCTTCCTAAGCTCCTCTTTCCTTCAACCTTTCTTTTTAAGACGACGTGCAGAAGAAAGTTCCTCCTAAGGACTTGTCCGATCCAGTTTGCTTCGTACCGAAGAATCACATCCAAAATGATTCTCTTCTCACCCACTTGGTATTTTTGTTGCTTTTTTTTTCACTTAGCGACAATGTATATCTGTGACGTAAGTCAATTACTGATAGGATATCCTATATTAATATGTTAATATATTATTCGGTGGGCTTTAAAGATATAGCATTGAAACAAAAACATTATTTTATTCTAAAAATGGTATTATATTGTAAAATTATTTTTTTTACCTGAAATATCTTTTTTTTCAAACACTTGTTTTTTTTTTAATCGTCCACGAACTTTGTCTTTTTGGTTTATTCACGGAAATGGCCAGTAGGAATGTTCCTGCTGGGATGTTGATTATATAAGTCCGTGGAAGCGTATGTTTTTATCTAGAATAGGGGACAATGTAAAGGTAGTTTGAAGTGCAAATGCGCAAATATACCCCACCTACGTTAGAAGAGGTGTTAACTGACAGTTTGCAGAAGGTTCTTTAATGCAAACAATGGCTAAAAGTCACGTCAGTCTATTTGGAAAAAATTATTTTCTTTGTATTAATCTATTCTCAATAGTTATTATTTCCAAATAGATTTACATTAGTTACTTTCAGCCATTGTTTGCAATAAAGAACCTCTCAGACTGTCAACTTACCTACATTCCATCCGTAGATGGGTGTAGAAGAATGAGTGTTTATACCCGTCAGTGGGAGAGGGCAAGTGTTGTCAGCAGGTAAACAAGAAGCCTCACAGGCTGAATTGCTCATTTTCTTCCCTTTCTTTAATTTTTTTTACATTGGCTTCAAAGTGCTATAATCTTAAGGTGCGTCGAGTTTAGATGCAACCCACTTTGCAAAATAGCTCCGAATTCACCAAATAGGCAACATAGTTAAGTGAAGTGGCCCGTATTCCAGTAGACAAGCTACAGTAGCATTACCACTTCTTTGATGCTGACTGACAGCTAGTATAAGTTACCAGACTAAATTATATATCCCTACGCCAAACCACATTATCTTAAAAAAACAAATGTTTAGCAGCTGTCACTTTTAAGTCAAAATTTAGGTCTATAGAAGAAACATGACTTTTTTATTTTTTATTTATTGTTGAACTTGATATGTTAATGTTAATACAATATAAAACGTTTAAAAAAATTTAGCATTTAATCTATATTAGTTAATAATAATAATAATAATAATAATAATTAGTAATTTTTACTATTTTTTCTATTTTATAAATAATTATTTGTTGATATTATTATTACTAACATTATAAATGTAAAAAATCTGAATGTGTAGTATTACACAGAGAAAAAAACTTATAAACCTTTTTAACACTATAACAACAAACAAGTCATTTTCTCTATGAACTGGCTTGTACCTTTTAAGAATTTTCCAACGGGGTCGCAAGAACTTCTTCTACATCATCGTATTCGTCATCGTCCTTTTCATCGTCTTAAGCCAGGTTAATGATATTATGTAGGTGGGTCTCACTTGCATCCATTTTCATCTCCCGGTCCCTATCTTCCTTAATAGGTTTCTCGCAATGGTCAATTTAACAAACAAAAATAAATATCCTAGAAACTATGTTTAGGCCCACAAAATAAAAAATACAATGCGGGGCCTACTGACAAATCTAAAGCTATCCTAATTTAAAAAATCTATTTCAGATTCACTACTCTTAAATAGTTATAAAAATCCTTAAACTGTAGGTCAATTCAACACTATTGGGGTTAAAAGATATATTTTATAGTCTTGGGACACAGACTTAAATTTTCGAATAATGTATATTGATCACTGAGAAACACTCGCATTTTTTTTATCACACGCTTCAATATTATATTGGATGGATAATTATTCTATGATCACTAAAATACCGTCTATTTTCCAAGGATAACACGCTTACACACCGAACTAATATTCACAAAAGAACACACGGATTACCAAACAACCGAACTAATATTAAAAAAGACACTATTATTAAAATTTGTAATAGAATTATTAACAGTAACATAGACATGCCTAAATACTCAACTATAAAATATTTTGTTCGCTTAAACTTGTGGACACACCCGTGTGGTTTTATTAATTGTATTTTGTACGATAATTCACCGTTATGTCTATTTAAAATTGTTAGATTTTGTACATGAGACTAACCGTTTGCCGTTTAATTCAAATAAATTATTAAAAGCAAGAGAACGTTAAAAGTGGCCTTATATGCTGAAAACAAATATGGCCACTGGATATAAGCTATGCTGCCAGTTGGTGACGTAGAGGAACTTGTTGCAGGTTGGAGGCCGAATTGTATTAATACTCATATTTACAAAATTTAAACTTTATATTATTTCACAAACTTTTGTATGTCTTTTCCTCTTAATTATCACAAACCATTTATTTATGTTAAAGATATGCGAGGCCAGTTATAAAAATATAAATTACTGAATATAATACCCTTAAATGAATAACTTCACGATAATGAATTTACTAGATTTTTTTTCTTAAATTTGATGATGGGAAATACAATTCTACTGTAATCCTTAGGGAAGTATTGTTAAAAGTGATTGATAATATTTTTAGTGATAATGATAGGAATACTTGGCAAATAATAATTATTTCCAAATATGTTGACAAAAGTAACTTTCAAACAATGTTAGCATTACTGATAGAATCTGCTAGCTGTCATGTAAACAAAGAAGTGATAATTCTACTGTACCTGCACCCTTTTTCATGTTCTTCTTTTTATACCCAAAATGAGCCGTCCTTTATCTTGCAAAGAGCTAGATCCGTGAGCTTGCCTCCCACGATTTGAAAAAAAGAATCTTACATGGGGTGGCATGTTGTAAGAAAAATTAACTCTTAAAGTAAAACTATGTGTGTAGTGATATCACGACACGAAATATTAGTACTTTTTATTCTAGCACTGCGTTTTACTACTCGTTCGGGTTGTAGACTGATATATTAATTACGCTAGTGAGTTAGAGATGAGGAAGGTTGAATTGAGAGAAAGTGTACCCGCTTTTGAGTGACGAGAGGGGGGGGGGGGGAAACTCTTTAGGGGAAACCACTATCATTCCACCCAACCGGATTGAACCACGATCTATTGCAAGAGTAACGCTTTAGACTATATGGCTACCAAAGCGGATTAATAATAGAATATTGGGTTGAAAAAGCTACAATGTTATGTTTAATTCCTTACTTCTATGAAAGTGTAATGTTATTAATAAGTCAAAGTAGTTCCAGACTGTCGAGTAAAGATTACTTCCTCTTCGTTCCTCGCCCCCTCAAAAACCCAGCACCGCTACTTCTTTTTCAAAAACTTTTCCCGCGAGAACTTCTTGTGGCGTCATAGCCATCGCGAAACGTTGTAGGGGAAGAGAAGAGGGATTTGGTTCGAATCCAGTCATCTATCATCTCTTGCGTCGTTCTTCAGTGACTCCACCCTTTGCACTCCATCCAGAATAACAATGCCGAAAAAGGAGTGAGTGGCTTCACTTTTCCTCGCCCTTCTCACTTCTAGTGGGTGTAAGAAGGGGGAGGGAGCATCAATTATAGTGCGCACTATATTACCTCAGATCTGTGGCCTGGGTTTAGTAGGGGCACGGGGAGAACAGTATTTTGAGAGACGAAGGTGTCGCTTTATAATATCTGCTCTTTTTTGTATGTTTTATGAGCTCTAACTTGGAAAGAAGTTCATAGCTCTGTGTAAGAGGGTGTGTGTATTTAATTCGAATTTAATTAAATTTAAGAGCCACGGATGCAGGAGTCAGTCTCGTTTGGTGTGCCAGTGACGAGATGATCATAGTTCGAATTCCGTTCTCTTCATTTTTCTCTTTATCTAGATTTTTATATTTTTATAGATTTTCCTTGATTTCTCTCTTCATTTTCATGTTTCTGAATTTTTCTTTGTCTTTCTTTTCTCTCTCAATGTTTATTTTTATTTTTATCTTTTCTTTTTGTTTCTTTTCTCTCTTTATCTCTTTCTACCTCTACGTAGTTTCTTGTTAATTTCCCCTAAATTCTACCTTCCTACAGAGTTTTAAAATAAATGCGAAGAGCATGGACGAGCAGTGGGACGCCAAGATAAACGTTCGTTGCAGCAATTCACACACTAGCAGAATATATCCATGATGCTTTATCAGCAAATCTAGAAACCCTTATCAATCTATTTTATTTTTTAGTGGATAAACAAATCTTTTAAAACTAATATCATGACGAATGCTTTAAAATACTGTTGTCGTGAAATAAATAGAAAGAGAACGTTGCGGCCGCTTTCCATATAGTAAGTTATTTCAAACCACCTCACAATAACAGTAAACACAGCTGTCTGCTTGTCTATCTTTGTGGTGCGTGTGCACTGATTGAATCGGTTGGCTTAGAAATTTGTTTAGATCTCCTGGACAGATTTTACAGAGCAGTGCGGACAAAGCCGAGAATATTTCCAATAGATACAGAGTGCTTGGTTTAGAGCTCGTCACGTGACCACATTTCACTTATACCCTTTGTATTTCGGTGACTGAGTTAAAAGTAAGTTGGATTTAAAACTGAATGTTCCAAGTAGTTGGCGTGGCTCTTGTAACATCAGCTAGCAAAATAACAAGTTTTATCATAAATGTCTCTTTTATTTTTTGTACAGTTTTTATTTTATTTGTGCGTATTTTGGGCTGCGCTTTTTGATGGTGGACCTTTTATAAATGCTGACGCAGTTCTTAGCAGGGGGAGGGAGGGTTTGTTTCGTTGATGCTATCGAAATTTGTATCCAACTTTAGTGCGTTGGCGCCGCATCGCCTGCCATCTTCCCTCAAAGCTTTGGCCGGCGTCCAGGGTTGTTTGAGTTCGTTGGGTGTTGTGCGACGCGTACTGCCTATACTTCTCCTTGTATAGCGCTTCACCCCTGCCAAATACCCCTTCCCACTATACTCTCAACAGATATACAATTATTAGGACTACCCACTTTCCCCTAGACTAGAAAATAAGTTTTATTTTCTTGTTGGCCAACTAGAAAGTTTGCCAAAAATTTATTTTTGTAAATCTCGCAACGAAGGCTATTATATACACTTGAATTAATACATATACATTGTTAATAAACTTATCCTAGTTTTAAATTTTGAAATTAAAGTTCTTAAATTATGAAATTATGTTTTTACAGAATTTTTTTAAATATTATAAAGATAAATATTCTTCTTGTGTAGAATATAATTAATTTGTTATTTTTTATGGGTCTGTTCTACCCATCCAACTTAATAAGAATTTAACTTGCACTTTCTGAACATGTTAGTCATATCAGTACACAACTGATAGACTAACTTAAATATAGAATTAACTACACACTCAGTCCCTAGACCATTAATTTAAAACTTTGAAAGAATAAAAATACATTTAAATATATTAAACATGCTTTGGCTGTGCCTGGAATTCAATCTGGAACCCTTAGCTCTTTTAATTATTAAAACTTAGATTAAAGGAAAATTTCAAGGTGTTTTTTTAAGTCGTGTATTGAAAATGCTACCATATTTTCATGTTAAAAGTACGTCCACAAGATTCGCTTCTTAAAGGCCTATATACGTAAACAATGTATTTGACCACGTCTTACTACCCATCCTTGTCCTTCGTACTTTTTAATTATACTTATAGGATTAAGGTAGAATTTAGAGGACTTGTAGCCGTATTAATGTGGAGGTACAGTGGGAAACCTTTAAATTGGGAGTCTATGGAAGGCGAGGAAAGGGCAATATGTTTGCAGTTTTTATAGCTAAACTATTTTTTGGCCAAAATAAGAAATATTTCTCCCATTATAAATATTTTAATTTTGTTCACATTGATGTATCAAAATTTCTTGAATATGTCATGAGCGGATAAGTATTTAATGAAAAACATTTTAACTAAAAAGAAAAATTTGTAATTAAATTCTACTAATCCCTTGACATATGTTAAAGAAGATTAATTACTCTTATCTTTCTACTGGTGCAATATTTGATTTGTTTTTACCAAATAAATGTTTTTCTATAAAAACTGCAAAGATACTGCCCTTAAATCGTGTTTTCTACACTCCCATCTTTAGGAGCTCATTCTGCTGGGATTCAAACCACCTATACACGTTACCGGGGAAACTGGATATGTAAATAATTTGTTTTATTTAAATTTTGAGACTTTTCCCTAGAAAATATTTTAGAATCACGTGAAATTAAGTTTACACTTAGTTTTGTGGGTTTGACTCTTGTGTGAAAATATGAGGAGGGGATTAAGGTTTTTCTAAAAAAAAGTTTTCCACTTTAAGGACTGTGAAGTTTTTGAGGGCGGATTTAAGGAAACACCCCTTATTTGCCTGGGGATTTCTCTCGCTCCCAACTTGGGGGGAAAAAAACTGTCGCATAAGATTTTTATAAGTTTTATTGAGCGTAAAGATGTGAAAGAAATTTAAAAATCCGGGTTGGAACTGTCGAAAAGATATAGAGGGGTTTAAAAAGAAATTACGTTCTCTTTCACTATACCACTATTCTTGTTTCTTTATACCCTCTTAAAAAAGTTTCTACGAAAATTAAAAATTCGTTGGAAAATTTTTATCCTAAGACACTTAACATATTTCGCATTCAGAAAAAAAAAAGCAACACTGAAAAGGAATTAGTCAAATAACATTTCTGCAACTATGTTAATTTTTTCCTTAACCCTTGGCGTTGATATGGCAGTTATTTTAATATTGTACTTCTTCCATCTAGAAAAGTTGCAAATATGCTAATTGGGAAAAAGTTCGCTCAGACTTAAATACATTATTCAACACACACAAATAATTTGGAAAGAATCGTAAAAAATACCATGACTTAAATCTAACGGGGAAAGGTTTTTGAAGCTATGCTGCTAGCAGAAATCTTAACTGGAAGCCTTTTAAAAAATTAAATGCAAAGTCTAGTCTCCATAATTTAACATATTCTTAAGACACATTCGTTTTTAAGACGCGTTTCTTTTGTTTTAAAGGTTAACAATATTTCCTCGTTATATTAAGTGTGTTAGACTTAAACATCGATTAAAAAATACAAAGATTTGGTTCCAAGATGTCATCTTAGAACTAATAATTTCTAACCTCGTAGGCTCACTGATTACACACTAGCATTAGAAGCCAGGGGGTGGAGGGGAAGAGAGGAGGATGGAAATAAAATAAGGTTTTCATAAAATTTGTCTTTGTTTACCCTGAAAGGTCGTGAACTTGCCTTGTAAACTATGGCATAGCTTATAACTAAGGACCGGATTTGGCCTACCTGCCTTTTCCTCGATCGTAAAACATAGGCAGTTGTTATAGTGCCTATAGTTGCCAATTCTGTTGGTTTCTGCCTATTTTATGAATAAAAGCTTTAACTTACCTATTTCGACTTTGGCTTTTTTTTTCATACAGTATGAATTTTCTGCTGAAAGAATAGAGTTTCTTAGAAATTCTATGTTGTGGGATACTTGTTCAGGCAAGTTGGGGCATAGGCCTACTTGTTTGGAGTAGGTTTGGAAATCAACACTTGTTGAATGGCTTCCATTGAGCGTAAATCGGGTGGAGGAAGACAATGGGAGCATTGGCAGACATTTTGGGAAGATAATGGGAGCATTGGCAGACTTTTGGGGAGACAATGGGAGCATTGGCAGACTTTTGGGGAGACAATGGGAGCATTGGCAGACTTTTGGGGAGACAATGGGAGCATTGGCAGACTTTTGGGGAGACAATGGGAGCATTGGCAGACTTTTGGGGAGACAATGGGAGCATTGGCAGACTTTTGGGGAGACAATGGGAGCATTGGCAGACTTTTGGGGAGACAATGGGAGCATTGGCAGACTTTTGGGGAGACAATGGGAGCATTGGCAGACTTTTGGGGAGACAATGGGAGCATTGGCAGACTTTTGGGGAGACAATGGGAGCATTGGCAGACTTTTGGGGAGACAATGGGAGCATTGGCAGACTTTTGGGGAGACAATGGGAGCATTGGCAGACTTTTGGGGAGACAATGGGAGCATTGGCAGACTTTTGGGGAGACAATGGGAGCATTGGCAGACTTTTGGGGAGACAATGGGAGCATTGGCAGACTTTTGGGGAGACAATGGGAGCATTGGCNTAAGACAATGGGAGCAGTGGCAGATGTCTTGGTAAGACAATGGGAGCAGTGGCGGACATATTGGGAGGAAATGGCATGCCGTTGCAGGCTAAAAGTTCAACTTCTTAGGAGACAGCAAATTTGAAATCTCATCCCTTGACATCGTGCGAAGTAGAACTCGGCTTTTCAAATTATAAAACACACATCTGAAAATATAACCCATTTCTCAACTGAAACTCTCTAAAAGTATTATATTAATAATAGCACGTGACCGTCCTCAGTAGCCGAAGTGGCCGAATTGACTAAGACGTCAATCTCGCAGTATATTGGACTATCGATGAAAGGGATATCGAGATTTTAGTCTCAGTCCATTGTACTTTTTTTTTCACTCTAACCCCACGCAAATGCATATACACTTCCTCTAAGCTCTACCTTCCTAACCCCTAATATATTAGCCTAATTAGTACAACATTTGAGCTTATAGCCCTAATGACTAGTGAAACTTAGTGCTAAAAAAAGGAATAAAATACTGGGTAGTAAAGTCATTTTACATTGCTTGTTAGTTTTTTTCCCTTTAAGTGCTTGTTTTGATTCCTTAGTGCCATATTTTTAATGCCTATTTTCCTTCATGTTTTAAACTTAACGTAACAACTCGAGCCAAACATCTACATTCTAGAGTACCTATATGTTTTTCTGTGATTTGTGCTATTTGTACAGTGATGATCTGTGAATGTTTACAGTTTTCAATCGATATAATAAATATATATTACTAAACTTTTTTGATAAATTTATCTTTACTATTTTAGTTTAATTATTTAGTTTCAATGTCTGATCACTAGAACCTAAGCTAAAGACTAGAACTTGATCATAAAACCAACAAGTTAATTATTAGGGCTACGTTAAGTTAACTGCAAGTGAACGTTAAATTAACCACAGCGTGATCGCTTTCATTTAAACACACGAGGAGATCCTTTACTTTATGTTAGCCTTAAGTGCATGTTAAGTTGATTGTGATCCCGGCTTAAACGGATTTTACAGAAGTACTTGGAAAGAATAAGCACTATTAGAATATAATAATAGTGACCATTAGTTAGTTCAAGATCTCTTTTGCTAAATTGAAATAAAGTTTGGCTCAAAACCATCTCAATATATGTAGATTATATATAATATATTAAAGCAAGGCTTGCTTCAAAATCCCCTTTAGTAAAGGGAGATAATATTTGGTATAGTAAAGAAAATCCTATATCAAAATCTCCTTCCATACCTGGAGAAATTTGGTGTATTAAATCAAAGCCTACTTAAAATCGCCTTCCATACATGTAAATAATATTTGGTACTGTAAAGAAAAACTTTTCTTCCAACTGGCATGTTCCTCTTCCACTCGAAGAGAGATTGTAAGCTCAGAGAGAAGAGGGAGGGGGTAGCTCAGTCGCAGAGCCGGCGTGGGCGGAACACCGACCATTGAAAGCGGGTTAACGAGGCATATTGTGTTCCGTCTGACTGGTCAGCTGCGCCCACCCTATTCGCGTGCGTGAGGGAGTTGCCAGCTTGACTGTTCGGATACTACTTGTGCCTTACTCCCACCAATCTGTATGATAGTAGGAGCCAATTCTGGGGATTCGGGTATTAAGTAATAATTATAATTAATTGATAGCCGCTTCGGTGGTCGTGTAGTCTGTGGTGTCATTCTCACGATAGACTGGACTGTCAATGACTCGGAGGTTGGGTTCGAATCTTGCTACTGATTGTGTACTGAGGGTGGTTTTTACTAAATAGTTTTTCACTCTTCCTCCGCGAAAATGTGGGTACACTTCCTCTAAATTAAACATTCCATACCCATAATCTATTAGATTAATTAGTGAATATACTTATAGCCCAAAAGAGTAGTAAGACGTGGTTTTGAAAGAATTGTGTGTTTATTGATAAGCAGAGCCCTGATTTTATGGTGAATAAAAAAGCCCAATTTCGTTTTTAAGTTTCCCAAAAGTGGTGAATTACAAAAATCCTATTTTTGCGACGAAATTATCGAACTAAGACAAAAGCGTTAAAAAAGTGGTTTTTATCAAACTTTCGTGATTAAGGTGACTTTGTTGGGTTAAAACTAGACTTCCAGGACAATGTTTGAAACAGGTAAACTAAACATATTGAAGTGAAAACCAAAAATTACATTTTGTTTGGACAAAACGGTAAAAAACACTAGTCTGCAAAAAATGTGCTGTAAACTTATTAAAAAAGTAAGATTTAGCGGAAGCTGGTCCTGGAAAAGTATGTACAAGTCACAAAGGCAAAATATTACACAAAAATCATCTTGTTACTTCACAAAAATTGTGACTATATTTTTAAATCTCAATTTAGGCTAGAAAAATACAAAATAACTACTACACATCACCAAACTTAAAACATTTTTTTTTTCAATATCCCAAAATATTAACGCGAATGCCGAAAATCGCGATTATCGCGGGCATCGTTTAAAATCGCGAATATCGCGCTAAAACGCCGATTTTGCGAATTATCGTGACAATTCTGAGCATATATTTTTTACAATCAGGGTAACCTGAAATGTGAACATCTGAAAGAAAAAATGCCATATCTAACATTCGCGAATTATCGCGATCTCCACAAACGCAGGGCTCTGTTGATAAGAGTTAAGGTTTAGGGCTTTATAATCTAAGTTTTTAATTACTGCCCCCCGCCCTCCCACCTTCTGCCCACAGAAAGATTTTGTTTTGGTTCCCGGTGGGGTTTAAATTAATTTTTATGTTGTGCGATTGATTTTGAATGCAAAATGAATTGCGGATCTACACGCTATTTTCGCTACTTGCGCATTAAGTGTCTGTGTGTGTCTGTGTGTGTGTGTGTGTGTATATATATGATATATATGATATATATACCTAGAAACCAAAGTAGTGCGCTTGCGGGAGAAATACAAACCATTAATGCTCCATCTGTCACTCGGGACTGTAGAGTTGGCAACTCTGGCTGGGTCACGTGAGCTGCACCGCGTCGACCTGTGTTCACTTGTTAGCTTCTTCCAGGCGGGTGAGGGGTTGCACGTTGTAACTTGTCTCTCTGCTGGATCGACAAGCACAAGAGGTACCTCCACGATAGAGAGTGCTAAGGCGCAGCTCATCGGTCTCAATTTTTTACATATGTTAACTCCTATGAGGGGAAAAAGTATTGTGACAGTAAGGTGGACCTCCTGAACTTGAAAGTGTTTTTTGCAATACCTACTATCTGTCTATTACTGGTACTAGAGGAAACAATTTTACCGATCGGGCTAAAACTCGGTATCTGTGGTTTACGTGAGGTTCCTTAGAGGGGTTTGTGAAATTATCCATCCATCCTTAAACTATGGGTAGGTTACTTAAGGGAGAAACGATCGCAAATAAATTATCTCAAAATCGTCTTAAAGGTGGGTATGCAGGGAACGTGAGGAAAAAATCTGTGTTTTTGCAGTTTTTGTAGCAAAACATTTTTGGACAGAATAAATAAAAAATTGCCTTAGCCCAAACATAGTTTAATTTTCTTCACACAGTGATATCAACAGTTATTTATTATCTATCATGAGTTTAGCGATATTAGATGAGAAACTTTTTAAACGAAGTTTTCTCATTAAGTTTCAGGACGCCCGTGACGGATATTCAACAAGTGTTGATATCACCGTGTGAAGAAAATTAAACTCTGTTTCTACTGGAGTAATATTTGATTTTATTTTGACTAAGAATTGTTTTGATATAGAAACTGAAAACTATATTTTTCCCGCGTTCCCTGCATAACCATCTTAGCGATTTTGATTGAAATTTGTCTCTAGGCGTTGTTTAACATTACACACAAAATTATGCACCCCATTTACCCATGAAAATGACTTTTAGGGTTCTTTACATAAGCGTGGATTTGATAAAAAAATGTATCATTTACGCAACTCTTCAAGATACAAAATAATTATACTTAGCACCACGTCTTACTACCCGTTTCAGTGATACGCCAACTACTAATTACTCAAATGGGCTATGAATTGAGAAGGGTGAATATAGAGGAAGTAGACCCCCATTTGCGTGGAGGTAGGGTTGAAAACCATGTAGGAAAAACCATCCCTAGCTCACTTGTCCGAGATTTAAACCTCGATCTTCCCATCCTCGGCAGTCTAGCTCAACACGAAACAAGTGCGTTAGCTAACTACGCCACCGAGGCTGTTCAAAGAGATACGAAATAGCTTATTGAAAAGTTGAAGGAAGTTTTTTATTAGCAACACCTTTTACTTAATTTTGATCAAGTGTACCCGTCTTTATGTGGAGTAGTGTAAAAAAACCTCAGTACACCCAACCGGGTTTTGAACCCCAATCTCCCAGTATATGGTGAGAGTGACGCTTTAGACTATGGGGCCACCAAAGTGGGTCTAGATTAGATTAAAATGTTTTGTTTAGGGTTCGTGTCTTTCAGAAAAGATGTTGTGCGATTAATTAATCTAAGATCGTAATGAATCTCGGTCCATGTGTTAAACTTAGTTTATTACTCTCTTCAAGTCATTCCTAACATTCTTTTCACCGGCTTTTATTTAGGAAAAACTTGAGGATTGTAAAGTATAGAATAGGATATGATTACTAAAAAATGATACATTGCCACAATTGAATATAATAATCAGTCTAGTTTGTAAACGTCTTTGTATTTCCGCTTCATAATGTTTTACAGGTGAGTAAGAAACTTCTATGTAAAAGAGACGTGCCCTCATTGTAAACAAGATCTGTATAGTATAGGATCTACTTTGTGCCCATGGTTGTGTGTGTTGCAGAAAGACACATAGTATGTAATAGACCAGGAAGGTTGAGGCCGTGGAGGGAATGCTAGCCCTCACAAGGAGAACATGAGATAGTAGAGGAAGCAAGGCTGAGATGGTACGTTCGTGTAGCGGGGATGTAAAAGACCGCAAATGAATGAAGAATGGGAGTGAAAAAGGGATCACGACTGGTGTAAGAAAAGAGGATGGAAGTATTTTACTAAACTGACCCTACCACAGGCTGGAAACGGTTCATAATGACAAGATGTGTGTTTAAAAGTGATATATAGTGCAGTTATAGCTAACTTCTGTTTTCATGGGTAGCGCCCTTCAGTGGATGTGTAGGCAACAACTTAACAGTCCTACACCGCTTGTAGGCTAAGCAAAATACACGACGGCGTTTCTGTTAGGAGTGCCTTCAAGTTCGAGGCTACTGAGAAACAGTACGACCTCGCGAGTAAAGTCTGTTCACCGTAGGAATTGTTTTCTGAAAGGCCTTTTTCCTTACCAGAAAGTTATTATATAGTAGGATATTGGTAGGAAAAAAGACCTTTCAGAGAGTAATTCCTACCGTGAATGGAGTATAGGCCGGGATCAACATTATTTGGCGATGTAGTAGTTTGTTAAAAAAAATCAAACATGTTAGCTGCTTGTAGAGCAAAAATATTTTTATGGTTAATTTTTTATATTATATTTATTTTAACTTATATGTGATGTGTTTTAACAAAGGTTGTATGGGATGGATAAGTTTTTTTTTGCAGCGTTTTAAACTACAAACTTTTATTTTTCTTTAACATAAATAAAATATTTAATAAGCAAATGCGTTTAAGGCGTTGTTTCGAACTGTGTGAATCTTATTCAGCTCAACCCTTGTTCTCTACATTGAATCGTCATGTTTGAATCAACAGTTTCCAACTTGAGGGGTCGGTCGTGACCAAATTTAGGGTCGCGCCCTGTTTTGGATGGAGTCGCAATGCTTGTTGAAAAAGTAAATATCAAACTAAAACCAAGTGTTTTTTTTAAAATGATTTTAGGAAGTTGAGAAATTCAAATAGAAATGCAAGCTATTAAAATACCTGGAAAGTTCTGCTTAAAGATTCCTTTATGGTTATCCCTCTCTGACAGTTTCTTGCTAACTAAGTTTACTGTGGCAGCTTTGTGACATTATCATTAAAAAAAATCCACCCCGGGATAGTTGATAGCCTTTTATGACATCTTAGCTGCTTTAATATAATAATTATAAAAGCAATTTAATAATTAAAACAAATCTCGGTGAGCACGCTGCCGTAGCGTGGACTGACCTGCTGATGATGGGAAGATCGAGGTAGGGTCTACTGAGGCTGGGTTTCCATTCTCCTTCTACGCAAATGCATGCAAATTACCTCTAAAATGTTTCCTTCCTCGTCCCTACCCCATTAAGAGTAATTATCATGTGTGCATTTGAACGGAACAGCTAGTAGGACGTGGTGAAGTACTATTATTTGAACACTTGTAGGTGATAAGAGGTGTCGCGTAGGTCTTGCATAGGAACAAATGGGCTAGAACCCTGCTAAAGATTGTAAACCAATGGTCTAGCTCCAAACCATTAGATTAACTCAAACGATAATTTGAATATTAATTGTGTGGAAATTGATTCTGTTGTGCTCCCGTGGTGACACTGTTTAGGTCTTTTCCTGAAAACTTGCACCCTTCCTCCGCCCCCCCCCNCTTTCCTGACGAACAAACTGAAAGGCCTTCTATGCTGATGACTTGTTGAATATTCAGTGGCTGTCGAATAGGACAATGTTGGTGGTTGGGGGGGAGGGGGAGGCACATTCCACAAAATGTGTTAACTGTGAACAATGGAGTGAGTCTATTCAAATCTGGTTTTGAACAGACACTTTGAGTAACTATGTAGTTGGTTTGACATTTTGAAGGTTTTTTGCTGTCGTGGGGAAAGAGGTGTGGAAAGGTTGTTAGAGAAATGTTCATTTTTTTAAAAACTATATTAAAAGTTTTGAGACGCCTGTGAATGTGGAAAGAGTGAAAAATGTTTTTAGAAAATATTTTATATTAATTTTTTTTCTTTCAATTCTCTCTTCGTGGAAGAATATGATAGTTCAAAGGTCGTAAAACTCCTTTGAAGCAGGGAATAATATTGATGATGGTTATAAAAGATTGTATTTTGGGAAACATGAAGTGAAAGTTTAAAAAAATAGTGGGGAAAATTTGACCCCAATTTTTTAGCTCTCCCCCTTACTACCCCTTCGGGCTATATGTCTATGTACTGATTATGCTTATAGCTTAGGGATGGTGAAGTTTCATTTTATATGTATACTTGCATTGGTGTGGATGGAGATTGGGAAACCATTTAGGAAAAACCACCCGCAGTACACCCGACTGGCATCGAACCACGATCTAAAAGTCATCATCGGTAGAGTATTCTAATGCGAGAGTATCGCGTTAGACCATGAAGCCACCGAATCGGGAACTACATTGTTAACGAAAATACTATTAATTTGTTTGAAACTGTTATATATCTTTAATGGGCATGATATAGATAGTTCTATCCATTAAATTTATATCGTGAGTATTAATATTTAGGTTATTTGTGTAAAATATTTATCTACTTTGTCTGCACACTAAAAACAGTTTTTATCGAAATCCTCTCCTTACTACACACTGTAATCAATTTGTTTACCTGAATATTTTGTTTTACTGTTACGTTATAAAAGGGGGAAACATTTGAAAATTTTACCAATGATCTACAAAAACGCAAAACATAGCTTGTAAATAAATTCACATCTATTTGGGTTGTAGTTATATTCATTTTAACTAAAGTAAGGAGAAATGTAAATTAAATTTTTGTAAGGAACGTACTTTATAATACAGATCAATGGTTGTTACATTAAGTTAATATAACTTGAAATGTGAATTAAGAGATAGTTTATTGTAGAAGATTGGAAAAGAAAAAATAATGTTTAGTTAAATATAAGTAAAAAAATATATTAGAAGTTATTAAAGATAAAATCTTAGGTCATGTATTATCAATTACACATACACACAACCACTCCTTGATGATACTAATTATTAAAACATTACAGATAAAATAGCTATAATTAGGAGGGTTAGAATAATTCCAGCTTCTGGTAAATTAATTAAGGAATTAAATTATCCTTAACCAATTCATATAATAATTTAACTCTTGAATTAATTTACCAGAAGCTGGAATTATTCTAACCCTCTTAATTATAACTATTTTATCTGTAATTTTTTAATTATTAGTATCAAGGAGTGGTTGTGTGTGTATGTGTAATTGATAATTGGGGTTTGATACCTATCGGGTACACTTAGGGCCAGTTTCATAGTCAGATTTAGTGAGCCTAAAGTGCGAGTCGATACTAAATACAGGACGACACCTACCTAGACCAAAATGGAATGGGCGCATATGAAACTGGTCCATTCCATTCAATTTCAGGTAGGTGACGTCTTTTATTTAGTATAGCGCCGCACTTGAGGCGTACTAAATCTGACTATGAAACTGGACCCTTAGGGTAGTTTTCCCTAAATGATTTACCACTCTCCCTCCACACAAATACGGATACATTTTCCCTAAATGATTTTCCACTCTCCCTCCACACGCATACGGATGCAGTTTCTCTAAATTATACCTTCCTAGTCCCTAAACCCATTAGTGTTATTAGTATATAGGCGTGTATCCCGAATGTGCGAGAAGACGCGGCGCTAATAAAGCCTAATATATAACACTGATACAGTAAAATGTTATCATTGTTGATAGTAAAAGTAAAAAAAAAACCTTTCTACCCAGAATCTGTGTACGTGATTTATATCTGTCACCCAAATCCTTCTGAGGGGATGGGTGGGTGAATAATTGTCCTAGTTTTCTGTGGAGCTCAAAATTAAAATCTTGCGAATAGCTCATCAGGTGGCAAAACAACCTCCCAATTAAATCTTGGTAACATCATTTGTCTGTCACTCCCCAACTAATGACTCGATATTCTACCATCTATTTAAAATAATGTTACATTCACTTGTAGCTGATGCTGTGTAAAATTGAATATATCACTGTAACTTGGTTAGTAGCGAGGTTTCCGAAAAAAAAAATTTTGTTTAATATTAACGGCCGCCATTTTAGTAATTGAAGTCCATCGCACAGTTTAGTCGATAGATATGTGATACCATGACACATTTTTACTTCTTTATACTTTAATGACATGGACTCGCTACATGCGGGGATGGTTCGTTATAAACCATTGTCATCAGGCTATGGTGGTTTTAATGGTTTATTATGCGCCATCGCTGTATTGAACAGGCTGTGTATGCGATCCGATATCACACCCACTGCTATTTCAATTCTTAGGGAACTGGGAGGATTAAAATGGAATTGGATTAATATTGATCCAATCTAGTGATCGGCCGGAATAATTACGGTCCCGACTCCTGATTCGGTGATTAATAAAAAAAATATTGATAAACGCAGGTCCTAACTGCTCGGCGACTATTACATGAGTGTTACTTACGAATACTTTGTTTCTGGAATATTCGAGTAAAGAGATGCATTCGTCCCTCGTCTCTCCCCCCTTGTCCTTCGAGAAGATTTTGCCTGGGTGACCGATGGAGGGGATGTTGCACCACGTAGATATTTACTGCGATATATTAAACACACTTGTAATATCATTACCTTGGACTAGATCATGTTATCTCTATTAATTGGTCAAACGGGATGTTTAAAATATAAGAATTACAGTACAGTCCAAGGAACATAATCGGCTTAATTCCCCACGAGTAGAAATGAGTGACAACCCACCCCAACCACCTTCCCACTCTAAATTCAACCCTTCCTCCCTCCCTCCACAAACCCGGCTTCATAGACTCTTATATTTAAAATATAATTTAAAAAAATAACCGAGCGTTATAATTTATGTTTGCTTAATTTATTGGCAAAATAGAATAATGTAGAACTAGTCTCTAATTCTATTTTAAGTTTTATTCTTTTCCCCAGCAACATTCCACATAAAACCTCACTAGTAGTTTTATGAGGGGGAATTCAAAAACAAAAGCGGTTTAATTTAATTTAGTGGAGATTGTGCGCGCGAGGAGGAGTACGGCCGTACAACTCCCCAACTTCCGACCACCCTCTTTTCGGTTCATTTCCCCGGAAGCACCAATAAAAGGCTTGGGAAAGGCGGGACAGCCTATATCAGGCGCAATCATCACTTAATGAAATAGTCGAAACGTTTATGCCTAAATTATATTATATTTTATTTAAAAAAAATGGTAATGTTTTACAAGCTATAAGACCTGGTAGCCCCACTTTAAGACAACTTCGAATCACCTATTCCTCAAATGATTACGCACATTCTAAAGACTTAAATCACCCGCACCGGTGGGCTCGAGATCCAAGTCGTCAGTCTCACTTTGTCTGGTTTATTGGGTGATGGGGGTGATTGGTGGATCGAATACCTGTACTGGTGTTCGCCTACACTCTCAGAGCAAATGCGGGTACCGTTCCTTTAAATTCTATATTACTCGTTTCTATCATATTATTGTGAATAAGCTGGAAGCTCAGACGGGTAATATAGACACGAGCAGGAAGACATGAATAGATATTTTACCCCCATCGGGATTCGAGTTGGTTCCTCACACGTGATTGATATAATCTTTGACACGACGCTTCAACCCTCTCGTCCACAACAGTTAGATTTTACAATAGTAGAGTGATCTCATGTCTTTTAAAATTAAATTACTGATAGTAGTTCCGTTTGAATAGTCTTTGATATAATATATCCAAATTCATTACAAAAGTAAGCCACCTATCCCTATCTAGAGCTAGTTCTCTCCAGTCCACCTCGTTTCGGCCTATCCCTATCTTGAGCTGGTTCTCTCCAGTCCACCTCGTTTCGGCCTATCCCTATCTTGAGCTGGTTCTATCTAGTCCACCACATTCTAATGTTATCCTCAAATCTCCATCTAGATTTTCCCAATTGTCTCTTCCCATTGGGTTTGCTAGTCAGTATCATGAACACTGTTCTTTTTTTCTTCCATTCATGTTGAGTTTCCTGCCCACCATAACCTGCGAGATTTAATTACCTTAACAATGTCCGGTGAGTAGTACAGGGTATGAGACTAAACATTATATAACCTAGTCTACACAATATTTTCACCCCCCTCACCCCTTGTTTTTACCAAATATATTCCTAAGCCTTTCGTTTTCCAACACCGTAAATTTTCTCGTCATTTAAGGTAAGAGACCAAGTTTCACAAACACTGCCGGAAGTAATAATGTTGACGCCATAAATTCCTGCCCTTCTAATTAGTTTATTTTACTACTATCATAAAACTGAGCGGAACAATTAACAGAGACTATAAAACTTTGTTAAAACTGTGCTTGAATGGCGTTCTATGAGAAGCGTTTTAGCCTTTTCTGGTGTTCGACGGTAGATCCCTTCTTTAAAAGTCGTCGACGACATTTCTTCCGAAATGATTTCGGAGCTTTCGCATTGCGTCGCTCTTTTACGAGCCTCTCTCTGCCTCCCGCGAATTGTTTATTTTACTGTAGGCCAGATAATCCGCCCAGGATTGAGACATAAAAGACAGTTTGTCACCGGATAAAACACACCCTTGGAATTCACTATAAAATAATTCATATCGTCCTTTTTTTTATGCCTGTTAACAACGGCGTTAAGGTTTTAAGTATGCCCCCCTCCCCCAGGTTTCTTTCGGCACGAAATTTGACTTTAGAAAAAGCGATTAAGATTTTAATAAGAGCTTGTGCTGGGTTTTCTTGATGAGGTAAACTACCAGTTTCGTCACCCCATAAAGAAAACATATTCCACCCTATAAGGAAGGCTTTGTCGCAGATTTAAATTGAACTATCTCTCTATCACCCAGTTGCGATCGTCTTTTTTAATATCGAAATATTGGAAAAGACCAATCTCGGTAAACCCAACCGGCATCGAACCACGATCTCCTCGTCATCTGCAGCCTAGTCTATTGTTAGGGTGGCGCCTTAGACATTGCGGCCACCGAAGCGAGTTATTTATTAGTTGAATTCAATTTAATCCCATATCATCGTTATTTAAATCAAAAGTATCAACTTAAATTATTCCTAATTTTACGGGGGAAAAGGGAGAAAGCCACTTTACAAACATCTTTCATTACAGCCTCTTTTATATCCAACACCGTATGAAAATGCTAAAAAATATTTTAATAAATCTAAATAAGAGTGTGACATATTTTAACCACGAACCCATTAGTAAGGTAGCATGATTGTATAACGAATACCAGCATAAGCTCAATTTGAGCTATAATTGTTTTTCTCTACCATTTTATTTTAGACTTCTTAATGCTGGCAAAATGTTCTAAGGGCATGGTATAAAAGAAAGCAATTTAAAAAGGACAAATATGAATAAGCATTATAAGCTATTTGGCTGTCTACATATTTGTAAAAAATAAACTCATGTTAAGTTCTGAAAACGACAATTTTCCCCCAATAAGAAATGGTCTGCCTACATTTTGTTAGAAACCGAGAAGTTAAGGAACTAGAACGTCTTGTTTTAATCACCAATTATTGATATGCATTGGCCAAATCTAACAAGCAAACTTAAAAGATTTTCCAAATACGTTAAACTTATTTTTCAAGTACTAGTTGGAAATATATCATGCAGCTCTATCTAGAACAGGGATGGGAAATCACTGGCAATTGAACACAATTTTGGTGACACGCTGACATAAATGTCATGTCGCAATGAACTTTGTAAGGTTGACAGTTGTAAATCTAAAAATAGTCTCGGCTCGTACTTAAGTGCTGTTGAAAATCATAATTTATGAACTGAACCTAAATTTCTTTGATAGTAAAACGCCTCACTTTTCAAACTAATTTGGCAAAGATTGTATGTTTTTGATTTTAACATATATATCAAGCTGTCTATTTTTTTCGCTGAGGGTGTAACTTTAAATGTTTTTACTTCAAGCTATTAAAATTAATATTGTCTATGCAGCCCACTTTGACATTCTAATAAATTATAATTCTTTAAAATTCATTCATTATTAAAATGTTTTAAATTTGATTTGATTTATTCATTGCATTTCATAATATCTAGCAAGTTTTGATTTTTAAATTAAAAAAAAACACTAGGACTATTAAAGTTCAGCTAGTAATTAAGTGGCACACTTGTTGGGACATTTTTTCCATCCTTGATCTAGACTACTGAAAAGGAAGTTGACCCACTCCACAATACCTTTGATTACTGACCTTGATATACCTCTTTGATATAAATATATACGTCTCTTTAGTATGAAAATGACAAAGTTTGAGCAGCTTTAGACGGAAAAGTTTCTAGTTGTATAATACGATTTTTACTAGGAAAAAAAAAGATGAAATAAACTGAGTTCTTCTGTTCCACTTTGTAATTTTATTTTTGCTACTTTGACATTTTATTAGAAATGGAAAAGATGAAAATAAAAAAATATATCCATAAATAAAAGCTAGGGTGGTTTCCACAAAGAAAATCTCCCGACAGTTATTTTATATTGTGCTAAGTTTGAGATATATCTTGATAAATCCTCGGTTTTGTTCGATAATGACGTTTTGTATTTGCATATTATTACCAAACTAAGTGCCGTAGCTTGCAGCCTTAGGGGATTTAAACTGTAGACCATGTAAGGATGACGTAATCCTGAGAACTCATACTGTAAATGGTTCTGGGTCAGTAGTTACATACTCGTACCAGGTTGTTTTTTCAACAGCATAGATTGTTTTTCCAATTAGTATAACCTAAACTATTGGTAAAACTATTAAATCACAGGAAACACCCCTTTTTTTGGTACATAGCGGCGAGTTTTATACCTTTTCAGCAAGGAGTCGAACATAAATTTTTATCGGTTCTGGTTCCGGTTCCTGTACTCTCAACATTTTATATTCTTGTTCTAGTTCCGGTTAGAGCACAATAAAGGTTCTAGTTCTTTTCGGTTCCCGAGTTCCGGTTCTGTCTCAGATTTTTATTTTTTTTAGCACAGCGTCTTTCTATCACTTCGGGCTACGTTAATGTACTAATTTTGATAGTTTTTTAATGAATGAGGAAGGTTATATTTTTATATTTAGGGGAAGTGTAGCCTCATTTGCGTGGAAGGAGAACAGAAAACCACTTTGGAAACAACACCCTGGATCAAAAGCATTGCTAGATTAAAACAATATTATAACGTACCTTAATAACAATAGTGCATCCTTCTAAATTGCATCTTGATCTGTCACCGTCAATCTCATAATCAAAAAAACTTCCGAACTGAGTTTTATTTAACGCACCCCATCAATAATATTATTTAAACCAGCTAATAACAAACAAACAAAAATAATCACCTCCGCACTGTACACAAGGAACACATTGACAGAATTTAAAGTTAGCATATTGCCACCCTCCATCTCCCTTTACCCGCTATTATAAGCTGTCCAACCAACCACCAGACTATCAGTTTTCACTTCCAGGAAGTTCTAAGTACAATAGGCTTGGACTGTTTGTCCAAAGAGATGATTTCTTAATTTCAGTATTTCAACTTCTGAGGGACAATATGTGTATTAATCACAACTTGTAAATGTGAGGAATGCCAGGCCTCCACCGTGGTTCGGATTCCACGTTAAACTGTAGGTCCTCCATATTAATCTCACAATCACCCCACCATTGCACATTAGCGTAAGTGCGTACAAACCGAACGGGTAGTAAGACGCGGTGATAATAATAATAATAATAATAAACTTCTGAGGAATATGGTATTATCTGCTGTCTTTCAAAGCTAAATAAATCTTCTCAAACCTCTAGCTTAAACATTAAAGTGATAAAACAGCGAGCAATGTGACAGTCTTCTGGGATCTAAACTCATTAGTGTGTATTGCTAAGGGCTCATTAACTCTTTTATAATCAACTTAGAAAAGAGGTTTCAAACAAAGTAGTAAACTAAGCAAGATGTGTGCATCATGTCAAAATTATATATAATTCTGTAAAATTAGGAACCTTTTAAAACCTTTATGAACCTAAAATTATTTAACGGTTCCAATTCCGGTTCTTCAGAATAGTGTTTAAGGGTTCCGGTTCCTTAAAAATGTGAACTTCTGCTATCGGTTCCTGTTCCGGTTTGACTCCCTGCTTTTCAGGAGGGATGGGGAGGGCGGGGAAGTAAGCCAATTGTTGAGGGGCTACTTCGAAGTGCTCTACATACCCAGCTGCTAAGTAACTAGTGAGGAGAATATCCTACAGCTTGAGTCTCTGTTATATACGGAGGACACCCCGAACCATCTTGAAAGTAAGACAACTGCCACCATTATCTGCCGCTTTCTACCCATCCCAATAAACCATCCTGACACAAGTCCGCGGGTTGTAGGGTAGCAACATAAGCCTATTGTTTATATAAGTACCTATTGAAACTAAATCAAAAATAAACCTCTTTCCATGGCATGAAATCTGAGATGCCAAAATGACATTAGAACTTCAGTTGGATTTGCGGCTCACTAGCGCTGTCTTCCCCCCTGAGAGATTGCACCGTGAACTATATTCTGTACCTCACTAATTAAATTCATCAGCACAGCGCTGCGGGATATGCTCTCCATTATCTGAATTGCTCGGCGGAGTGAGATTAAATGAGTTTTTTTTCTAAATATATGTAGTTTGGGTGTGTTACTGTAAGTTCCAACATTAAGGATTATTTTAGCTCAACATTTAAAACGAGAAAAAAACTACTTAAATTATTCTACTTGTCTTGATTTGCTCAAGAATCTCGGTACATAGATAAATGCTAATCTAAAAATAGTGATACAAATTCTATAAAAATATATATATATATACTTAAGTAAAAAATTATAAAGTTATTGAGAAATAACGGCAACATTTCATTACATTTTTTTTTTCATCACTTTGGACCAGTTTCATAGTCAGATTTAGCACGCTTAAAGTGCGGCGCTATACTAAATACAAGACGTCACCTACCTGGAATTGAATGGAATGGGCCAGTTTCATATGCGAAACTGGCCCATTCCATTCTGGTCTAGGTAGGTGTCGTCTTGTATTTAGTATCGACTCGCACTTTAGGCTAACTAAGTCTGACTATGAAACTGGCCCTTTGTCTTACTCCCTGTTCAGGTTGTCATAATAGTTACCCCAACAGGGTGGAGATGAAGGAAGCATTTTAGAGGTAATAAACGCACATTTTCATGAAAAGAGAGTCGGAAACTACTTAGGAAAGAAAAACTAATTAGACCCCACCGTGATTCGATCACCGAAGCTGGTTTTAAATATTATTTAATAATAAAATTTCCCGATTACCTTTTGGTATAAATATCTTCTGTTTTTTTCCTCCCTTTAGATACCACATTCCCAATAGCAAGAAGTAGCGAAAGAACATTTGAGGTATGGTGCATTGATTTTAAAATTGTTTGTGGAGTAACCTCATCAACCAAGTCAGACTATGAATTAATAATATTTCTTATCCACCTGTTAGAGAACTAAAAATCTTTATATTACTTAAATACAAACATATTCTAGATATTAGTTTTTTTATACGCGCAAACCTACAAATATATCAATATCTTGTTTCATTATCGATTTAAATAGGACTTAAAAATAGCAAGCCTCGTAATTTTTTTGTTTGAAATGCATCATTTTATCATAGTATTAAGATATCGAAAATGTATGTATTGAAAAGTTTTAACACAACTATAATTTTTGTCAAAGATAAGAATTTATATCCGAAACATATTTTTAGTTAATCTTCAAAAAGGCACTCGAAGAGGGTGAAGCATCAGCCCGTCCAAAATATTCGGCCTAAAATAAATCCCGTTTAAGAGTGAGGGCTTATAAAATTTTGTTTGGAAATAAAATCTACTAAAATATATTACTCGTGGTTAGTTTGGGAATTGGAGAGATTATGGGGACCTAAATTGTCAACTTTTGCATATTTAAAATTCTTCCAAGAAAATTTACATATTTTAAATATATCTAATATAATAATTACATATTATTATAAAACGTACTTAAAAGAGGGTTCACCAAAGATGTTCATTACTTGAATATAAATTTAATATTTTCATATGAAGGGGACTCGATTGCCGATTTAGAAGTTGTACTCAATTTTTCTTTACAGATTCCTAGTTGCTTTTTAGCACCGCATCCTATCCGTCTTGAGCTATAAGCTTATGTGCTGTTTACGCTAATGGTATTAAGAATGTTATATTTATAGGAAGTGTTCCCGCATTTGTGTGTAGAGGGGAAAACCATTTCGGAAAAAACCTTGACCACACTCGACTGATATTTGAACCGCATTCTCCCAGTCATCGGTGGTCTAGTCTACTACGAGGGTAACGCCTTAGACCATGCGGCCACTGTAAAGGGTTTAGGTGTTAGTAGCAAGCGGAATGTACTCCTAGCACCAAGTTCTACATTGGAAATCGTGGAGATGTTATCCTCTTCCATCAACGAAAAAATCAATATAAAGCTAGTAATTAACATATTTTTACTCCATTTTAGAAAGGGGGTTCACCTCCCATGTGTGAGCTTTGCGATGATCCCCTTAGTGTGTGTCGCAAGTTTGCGGATGGAGTCATTTTTCTCCGTTTTATCCGCCAGGCGACTCTTTTAAAGTGTCTAAAATAGGCTTTCTTTGTCTCGTACTGAGATTTATTTTCCACATTTGAGTACACATTTTATTAATTATTTATTGATTTTATTTTAGTGCTTCCATCCGCTGATTCCGGTAGGTGAATTATTTCTTATTGTTGATACGTTGATAATAATATTTTAAGAGTTCGTAAATTAATTTGAATTGGAAATTTTGAAATGTTAAGGAACCCTTATTACTTGATGACCTGAATGACTATTTTTTATTTAAAATTATGTTCAAACAAACCTAAATCTGAAATGGTGCTGACCGATAATAATGATTGTCAACACATGTCTAGCCTAATATCTCGGCCATAGGCAACATTCCCCACCGTACTGAATTATTACTATTAGCACCGCGTCTTACTACCCGTTCGGCTTGTACGCACTTACGCTAATGTGTAATGGTAGGGTGATTGTGAAATGAAATGGAGGACCTACAGTTTAACGTGGGATCCGAACCACGGTGGAGGCCTGGCACTCCACACATTCACAAGTTGTGATTAATACGTCTTGTCAGAGGTGAAGGAACCATACTGTATTGCTTGGTAGTATATATCACCTCTTCAAGGCGGTAGTAGTTGAAAGTTACGTTTCCGCGTCACGTTTAAGGGACAACCTCTGGCGTGGCTTCTTGACATGCGCTCTCGTGCTTGTTTCCGGATGGATGCGCAGACTGAAGCCACGCGTTTGCGCAGTTTACTTGTGTTCCTTTAACATGGGAACGTTTGGCGTCTTAAAAAGTGTATACATCCGATTACCGCTGCCCCAATTTCGAAACTTTTGGCTGTCAGAAATAAACCTGTCACTTAGAAATAAATTAAGCCCACTTTATAATATATATTCCTATAACTAAAACAAATTATGTGACGTACCGTTGAAAAATTGTTTGATTCATAATAAGCCCGCTTCTGTTGTCGAATGGTTTAACTCTTGTAATAGACTTTACTGTCGATGATGGGTATTTCAAGATTTAAATCTCCCGTTGGGTGTAGTGAAAAGTTTCCCTAAATAGTTTTCCCCTCTCTCAACGCAAATGAGTACACTATCGAAATTCAACCTTCCTCATTCCTAACACATCACGAGCAATAAGTCACGCCCCTAAAATTAATATTTTACTAAAGTATAATTTATTTGAGGAAAATTAAATTTGTTAACTATATTTTAAGGATTATTTTAAGGATTCTTGAACTGTCCGTTATCTGCACTCTCAAGTTCACGAAAGCAATATACCTCCTACTAATAGTGCAGCTCGTACTAAGGGCATTTTTTTTTAAAAACACAACTGTTTTTGAATTACTTGTTTTTGATAAACACGTGATCAGATTAGAAGCCATTTTTTATCGCAGCATTTTTTGTATTTTTTTTCATGTGTTCGAATTGTACGAAGGCTATAAAAAAGCTTCCTACAGGGCTAGGCTGTTTTCCGAACGAAGTGATTCATGGGGTGTGGATTTCCTTCCATTCCACGCTTCTACCTTTACCCTGACGTCGAGGTGTTTTGTAGGGGAGTGAGGGGCAGCGTCGGCCGGGCCTAGTTTCCATTTTCCGGCGTTATTTTGGTTTTGTTTTGTTTCGTTCGAGTGAGATGTATAGCCGTGGGAACGGAACTTGACATTGTATGTGAGGGATGGAAAGGAAAGTGGGGGTGGGGGGATGGTGATTGTTATGCATCGCTCGATGCCCCCTCCCCTTCCCCTCCCACTCCACGCTTTTCGCTCCCGATCGCGCCACAGACTATTAAGATAACGAGATTTATTGTCACTGGTGATTATCTGCCTCGCTCGTTACTTCCACCATCGAGATTTCCTCTTCCCCCCCCCCCCCCTCCCCCACCCCCCCCCCCCCCCCACANATAATAAACCGATGAGGTTGAGGTTAAATAGGTTAAGATTACGCTTTAATAATAATGAATGAAATTGTCTCGAGAAAAATGTAATAAGCTTGATTATTTGAAATATTGATTTTCATCCGCCAATTATTTTGTATATTTGGCAATAAGATTTTAATTTTTTTAAAAACTGGTTTAATTAAAATAAATTTAGGGTAAGGGGAGCCACAGATGTTTACTAAGTCGTTAAAAAGCTCTAAAACCATGTTTTTTTAAATATTAACTTGAAAGAAAACTGATTATTACCAAGGGCCTCATATATATATATATATATATATATATTAGTTTTGCATACTATCTTATTTTTATTTGTAATTATTCTATTTTATTTTTTCTTATATATCTTCTTTGATCGTAGGAATGCCAGGCCTCCACCGTGGTTCGGATTCCACGTTAAACTGTAGGTCCTCCATTTCATCTCACAATCACTCTACCATTACACATTAGCGTAAGTGCGTATAACCTAAACGGGTAGTAAGACGCGGTGCTACTACTACTACTAATAATAATAATAGATATCCTTGCTCATATCTTCCTCTTAGATTAAACTAAGAAATTCTTAAACGCCGGAAAGCAAGTGGGCTTATAGCGTTTCTGGGTGATGTCCGGCGGTAGGAGAACAAACAGGGAAGGACGAAAATACAAATACAAATACAAATGACAATACAATGTGTTGAATTAAATAACGTCATTCTATTCGCAAAGAACCATTCTACGCTCCTATAACAGTTACCTTTCATTTCCCTGACATTTAGTTCTCAATGATCAACAGAAATATGTGGATTTTTGTACTTTTCAGAGGGAAAATGACCTCTTTTAAACTATGTTTACAAGTGTGTGTGTGTGTGTATATATATATATATATATATATATAGTCGTAGAAAATAGTGTTTTAATTCCAGTAAACAACCACCTCATGTACTGTTAAAGGTTTTATCAATATTATAGGTCATTCGACAATAAGTTTTACTATTTTAACAATTGTATAATTTAAGCTATAAATGGCTATTGAATGATTTCAAATCATTACATTTAGTGAGTTATAAGAGGTCACACTTGCTATTTGAGGTTTTTTCCCGTACCATTGTTAAGTTAAGGTTGATGTATGGGCTGAAATTTAATATACCTAGACATTTATGAGGTACTATTATTAAAATTTAATTGTGTACATCTCGTATGAATGTTTAGTTGTACTAAATTTCAGCCCCATACTCATTCCTTTACCTTAACAATGGTACGCCAAAAAACATAAAAGATAAAGTTTGACCCCCTATAGCTCGTGAACTGTAATGATTGGTTGTAAATGACTGAATAACCATTTATATCTTATAATTACACTGTTTAATCGAATGACGTTAACCTAAGCTCAACATCTGATTGGCAATATTTCAATGACCTAAGCAGCCCCTTAAAGAATTTGTCTTTAACGCTGAGCAAATATTTTTTCAAAATTGAATGTAGAAATTTCTCATAAGGACTAACAAAAAGCCGCTTTATCCCATTTACTTGACAAAAAGTACCTAATCTCGAAAACTTTTAAGGTTTTTCATAATTTCTTTAGAGGTTGAGGGAATTGTTTCGCTTTCATTACGTAAACTTTAGCGGAGGTAAATGGACAATGATTGTTCTAGAAGGTAAATTGTTTTTACCACCACAAAAA
Organism: Timema genevievae; assembly: GCA_902155825.1. Taxonomy (NCBI): domain Eukaryota; kingdom Metazoa; phylum Arthropoda; class Insecta; order Phasmatodea; family Timematidae; genus Timema; species Timema genevievae. The sequence goes on from CABFWO010000552.1 coordinate 56,556, forward strand.
AAAAATAAAAAATAACTTTCAAAAGTTTATTATTACATATAACCAAAGAACCCTACGGTCTTCTACTTTATTTTTTATTCTCTTCACAAGCGAAAGGAAATAAGATAGAATATAATACGGGGGAAGAACTTTTCGAGGAAACCTTTTTTCTTTTTCTTCCCTCTTTCTCATAAAAGAACAAAAGGCGAAGCAAAGACTTGCCTTCGAGTTTTGTTGTTGAGCTAGTTCTTTTTTCTTTTTCGTTACATTTTTGTTTAGTTTTGAGTCGACGATTACAACTTTTGACGAAACACAATTTCGACGTTGGTGACCGCGCTACGCCTTTGTGCTGAAGAGAACCCCTCAACTGCCCCCTCCCCCCTGACCCTCACCACAACAAAAACCAACCAATTCTGAGAGTTTATAATAAACGTGGTTAGGTCTTTGACAAGGCAAGCACTCTCTTTAAAGACGAGCTTCCACAGAAATAATGAAGTAGTTTTGATATCACGTGTAGTTGAGAAACCAGTGATGGGGGGGGGG
>CABFWO010000552.1:57152-109754 GCA_902155825.1 Timema genevievae
GGGGGGGGGGGGTCTGGGGATCACAAGCGGCCCAGAAATACAAAGATAACAGCCCTCGCGTATTAATATTTTTATTAATAGTAAATTTAACCCTGAAAACACTTCAGCAAAAAAAATAGATTACGTTGCTAATAAGTCCACTTAAAACATCAATTTATAATTTATGACATGCTTCTAAATTGTTAGACAATAGCTGGGACCCCACTTCGGTGGCCTCATGGTCTAGGGCTCTACCCTCACAGTAAGGGGACAGATATAGAGGTTCGAATCTCGGTCGGGTGTACCGAGAGTTTTTTACAAAAGCGTTTTTCACTCTCCCTCCACCAAATGCGGTTACGCTTTCTCTAAATATAACCTTACTAATAATCCCAGAAACCATTAGCGTAATTGGTATACAAGTGTAAAGCTCGGAACGGGTAGTAAAGCGCAGTGCTAAATAAAAAAAAAGTAGATTGTTGATAGATTTAAGTTTTTTAAATTACCCTTCACCCGCTACTTGTATAGATTACAAAGCTAAGAAAAGTATCACAAAACAAATGTTTTTGAATTTGGATTAAGAAAATGTTTTTAAATGGCATCAAGAAACAAACTGGTTGGTTTTAACACATTCTATTTCTTCACAAAGGATGTATTCTAGGCACACTCATACATACTCAATGTTACTGTTGATGATAATAAAAAACATCATTTAGAATTGAATATAGGCCTATAACTTAATTTTGGTTGAAAGTAGTTGTGGCAACTAAAATCAAACTGGCCCGCCGGGATGTCTCCCGGTGTCTCGGCTGTCTATAAGGGGACTAAAAACATTCCAAATTTACCTGATCTGTAGTTGAAGCAGTGGGGAAACCTGAAACGTACTTAAACGTATTTAAAGGGATGGAGGGGGGGGGTTAAATATTTATTAATACATAAGCTGTGATTTCGTTCATTTTCTGTAAATTGAGAATTTTTAGGCACATTTAATATTTGTAAATTGTATATTTTTTGTATGTAAGGTCGTATGCCTGGTCTCTTGAAGTGTCTTACCTCAATTTATAGTCTATCAAGTAAAAAAATATCTAATATTAAGTCTTATATTTGATTCTTTTAAGCTAATAAATATATCAAGTATATTGCCTGCTTCACTGGCTGTTTGTCGGTATATAAATGAGAGGAAAAGTGCTAACATTTTTATTCAAAGGAATTTTAGACAACTTGTTCAAAGACGCGATCGCCAGCAGTAATAAATACCCGGCAGGCTTGATGTATTGATAGGCTGTGCATTTTTAAAGATTTTCCCAACCATGTGCTAGATTCATGTCAGCCATCTCATAATCCGTGAAATGATTCATATTACACGTACGCATTACTTGTGATGACAAAGAAGTCCTCTAACGTCAAATGGTGACGTCTGCGTGCATACATTCACTAACGAAAAATGATTTAAGTGTTCCTTATCTCCCATTAAAGTTTGTACAGAGTTTCGAATGACTCTGCTGAGGAAAAGTACCGTGTTATAACTTTTAGCGCCATCATTTTGCAAATTTTGCTTAGAGAAACTTGGCAAGAGCTTAATTAAATATGTTACTGTGAATGTGCTGAATTCGTTATTCTGTAAAATAGTCTGTGTATGTATAGAATCACCAAAAGCGATGGTTTATTTAACAATTTACCAGTGATTTTATAAATTGTCCAATGTAGTTGGGTGAAAGTGTGAAACACGAACTGTATTATCTACATTTACCGTATGATTTTATAAAATATCTAGTGTATGTGGATAAAAATATAGAACATAAATCCAAACTAGCCTAACTTGACTTTCCTAAACTAACTTGACTTTCCTAAACTAACTTGACTTTCCTAAACTAACCTAATATTGTGACCTATTAGCATTCACTGGTGGTTGATGGTAAGTTTCTAAACTCACCGGTGACTTTGTAAAGTGTTCGGCGAGTCTGTGAACTGGTAAAGACATTTTCTACATTCCCCCAAGTGAACCATTGGCTTTGTAGAATCACCGGTGACTTTACAAACTCATCACACTCGGAACATTCACAGTAGCATATGTATAACCAAGATGACCTACTTGAGCGCCGAGACGCGTTGACTCGTTACAGAGGTCCAGAAATCCCGCTTTATTTTAAAAGTAGTTTGTTATTTTGAGATATGGTACATTACAAAATGGAGGAAAAGGTATCAGCATGTCCCTAAAGAATTTTAGATTAGTGCATATACCCCTTCCCTAGGTTGGGATGTTTATTTAAAACTAAAAAGTGTTGGAAAGAACTGGTCTAGCTAACATGTTGTGATGAGTTAGTAAACATTTTGAAAGAACGCTGACAACTCATAACAACTTGTCCCCGCTGTGCTCGGCAACTGGGCCGAATCGAGCTATAAAGGGTTTTGATGTAGAACTATCGCGGCTAACACATGAAGATCTACTCGGAGGCAGTCACTGTGCCCGTCATTAGGTACTTGTGCTAGAAGACAACCGTAGTGCCCAGGGTACTGGGATCGAGTCTGTAAAGGGGGTCGTGAGTGCTGTCAGTTGAGCCAGTAGTCGAGTCTTCCTCACTAAGCCAGCTCTCTCACGAGCGCATGCGTCAAAGTTCTTATATATTTTTGTTTGTAATATCTTTTAACGTCACATTTTTGTACTAACCCTTGGTGCTATTAATAAATCCAAAAAACCGAGCCTTCAGTGTATTTTCGAGCCCAGCCATCTATTTTGCCACCGTCCCTAACCTTCCCCGCAAGTTATCCTGACAGATTAGTTCCACGGAAAAGGGGGCGGTGACAATATAAATTTTAAGGTGTTTTAAAAATCCTTGTAAAGGTATAGTTTGCTTATTATAAATGAAATTTCACGTGAAATGTTGCAATTCTTAGATCAAAGTAAATATTTCGAAACCAAGAGAAAATATTTCCTTAAAGTATTTTTTCAAACGTGCTCACAACAAAAAATTATACGTTAATTAAGGACGGTTTTAGTGAATTTTGAAGCTTCAGAACTGCCCTTCTCAAAATTAATACCGTAGTATGGGGATATTTTCCCTCAAAGTAAACGGTGCCCTTATTTTCCTCCCCACTCTTAGTGGCATTAACTTTTGACTCTCTCGTTGGTCTTTTTATCGTTACCGTCTTGCTTTTTGTTCAAATTGTTTAAATTAGTGTTCACCGAACCAAAACTGCGATGTAATATAACACTTAATAACTGAGCAAGCTTGTTTAACAACTTCATATTTCATCTAGTTCCATGCAAATTCCTTTCCTATCCTCTTTCTCTCTCTTTTTTTTTTTACTCTGTCTTGGTGCGAATAATTTAGAACTTATCTTTTATAGCCCGTGCAAAGACTCTAGATGGTTTCCACAACTGTTCACTTTTAGTAATTAACTCTTGGTTCGTCCCGTACCTTTTGAAACTTGGTTTTACCAAAACCATAATCGTCGTTGCTCACATTTTACTTTTGTTAGCTGTATTTTTATTTTTATTTGTTTATTCGCCTTAACTGAGTAAAACATTCTAGAACTACAATAGTGCACGCAACATTTATTTCCATTTGGTCAACACTACTCGCATAAATTAATGAATTAATTAATTACTTTAGAGTGTAATGAATTTTACTTGAAAAAAAATGAAACAAAATGAGCCTCTCTCTCTCTCTCTCTCTCTCGATCGTCTGGCGGGTTTTCTAGGATCGTCTGGCGGGTTTTCAGCACGGACAATATAGTTAGGCTTGTGACGATATCTTATCTCTTTTGAGGGACAATTTAGAAGAAAAAAAAACACCTAATCCTTGAATTAAATTCTTCAAATTGAAATATATTTCGAGAACTAATTAAAATTACGTACTAGAACTGAAACTGCCCTTTAAGAATTTTTAACACGTCTCGCTAACTATTCATGTTATACGCTAATATACTAATTACGCTAATGGTTTGAGGAATTAGTAAGGTTATAATAGTAGAAAGTGTACCCAAATTTATGTAGATTGAGAGTGGAAAACCATTTTGGAAAAACCACCCTCTTTACACCTGACCGGGATTTGAACCTTAATCTTCCCGTCATCGGCAGTCTAGTCCTACTGCGATATTAGCGCCTTAGGCCATGTGGGCACCAAAGCGGGTCTAAGAAACATTGTTTAGGTTTAGAGCTCAATTGGATTCTAAAGTGTTATGTAAGAACGCTAGCGGGATATTAAGGTTACCTTATCAACAAACTATTTTAGTGCTAGTGAACAGAGTTTGTAGGAGTGTGATTATTATTAGTATTATTATTATTATTATTATTATTATTATTATTATTTATGTGCCTTCACCACTGGCTGTTAAGCGACATCTAATCGAAGAATGTAGAGTTGATCAGTAGTATATTAAACCCTATTTACAACTTCTTCAGAATTTTACTCAACATTTTATGTAAAGCCTATGAAATGGATTTTTTTTAATGTTTTTACATTTTCATATAGAAAGATTATTTTAATCGTAAAAAAAATTTCGGCCTTGAGATTATGAAGAATCTTAACTTTTTATTGTGCCCGAACCCAAAAACGTTTATTTTATCATTCAGCTTGTCTCCCTGAGCATAGATTCGAAATTAATGGTTTTTGTTAAGAACTTTATATTTTAGATGCCATACGACACCTAAATTACTTTGTTTTATTTATTTTGACCCTAATCCTGGAATTAAAGGTAGTTTACTGATTTTTGTTTTTAATTTGGAAGATTTTTTTTAAAAAAAAGCTTAGTGTGATCTAAATTAGTATCTAGGAACTATTTAACGTGATAAATAATAGTACATATTTATTTTATAAATCAAATAAATTTAAGGGTATTTTAATTGGACAATTTTTTAAAAATTTTGAAAATGACATTTGAGAATGGTGTTTTATAACTTTTTTTACTAAAATGAATAATTTGAAGTTAGTATACAAAATACTATTTTTTTAACTAAAAAATAACATTATTGGTAAAATTGTATTTATAAAAACTTTAATGAAGAGTGATTATAAAGTTTATATGGATTTTTCTCTGCGTAAAATTTACTTAGTGGTAGTTTAATTAAATCCGTTTTCTTTTCTTATTTTAAATTTTGAGCTAAGCTATAATACAGTCATGAAAGAATTCGTATCATTCATTACTGTTAAACCTGTCATCCTATGAAATTTCTGCTGTATCATAGTATCATAGTGGCGTCGACTTGCCCACGCGACCCGACCATGACCTCCGCCCTTTAGAAGACTCTCACGTCCTCCAATCCTCAGTTTTCTTTCTGCGAAGGATGGAATCTGTTATCTTGAGGGGCCAGGGGGGAAGTCTCCACTACGTGTGTCGCAAACAAAGTCCCGCCCGAAAACCCCGGACTCTACCTCCATTTCTCTCTCTCTCTCTCTCCTATTACTCGGAATAAAATACTGTGACGTCCTCAATTTAGGACACTGCCACCGCGCATCCCGTCCTGCAAGCTGTGGAGAAGGGGGTGGGGGTAGTTACCGGGGGTCTGCATCATTTAGACTCATGAATTTTCATGACTCCTTGGTTGACTCTCCCTCGTCCCCCATCCCCCTCTTTTCAACCGTGCTTTTGTGCCCACCTTTTACGAGGGAAAGCAGACTTCCTCGGACCTTACCTTGGTTTCCACCTTCCTCCAAGGTGTACAGACTTGTCATGGTAGCTTCTCGCACTATGGTTTGAGAGAAAATGTTTCTACTCTCTGCTGGATGGGACTTGATCTGGAAAAGTGTTTGTGAGCTATTTACTAAACGCGTTCTTTGCGGGGCGTCCCTCTAATCTTTTAATACATCCTTAGAAAAGTTATTTAAACACTACAAACATCGCATGATTCAACCTTTGTTCGATGTCTCTAGGCCTTAATCTATTTTACTCCCTTTTCGCGCTGTTCTCCATTATCCCTCCCTCTGACCTAGTTGATGGGTGAAGGGTTAGCTGGCAACCCTATTGCGTTACCCGAGTCGGAGATTACCTTCCACCCTACTCTTACCGAGAGGGTTTGTAAAGGAGGGCGGGAATTATGTTTCCTCTGGCCCAAGACCCTCCTAAATAAGTCGGCTACAAGCCACATCCGCGCACCGGTGAACTTACGATAACTCGAGTTGGCAGTCCTTGCTCCTGCAACAGTAGGGGACACTACTTGCTCGTGTAACGGGGTGGGGAGCAGGGGACACTGCTTGGTCGTGTAACGGGGTGGGGAGCAGGGGACACTGCTTGGTCGTGTAACGGGGTGGGGAGCAGGGGACACTGCTTGGTCGTGTAACGGGGTGGGGAGCAGGGGACACTGCTTGGTCGTGTAACGGGGTGGGGAGCAGGGGACACTGCTTGGTCGTGTAACGGGGTGGGGAGCAGGGGACACTGCTTGGTCGTGTAACGGGGTGGGGAGCAGGGGACACTGCTTGGTCGTGTAACGGGGTGGGGAGCAGGGGACACTACTTATTGCTGTAATAGGAAGCTTTGAGATTAACAAAACAATATCGATAAAAGGTATGATTTTAAGTAAGAAACAAAAATAAAGGTAAATGCGATACTCGCATTGGGGGTTACGTGGTCAACGGTGTCTGGCTAAAATGTGAGAATTTTCAATAATCCCCCAGGTATTTTTTTAAATTTTATTCCTATCTTCTCGTAAATGAATTGTAATAGTTATGATTTTCTGATTTTTTCTTTTACATATATATTAGTGTGGTGTGAGTAATGGCCGCGTTGGCAGCACGTTCGTTTTGGTTGCTGTTACCCGGGAATATTAACTATATTATATTTAAGGTGGTTCCCTGGTAGTTTACATCTTTGGAAAAAACTAAACATATATGAAATTTAATATCTTTGCATTATTTTATTAATTACCTTATTTTTCTGTCATTTCTATAGTGGTTTCCTTTTTGGCTTATTTTCATTAATTATAAATTTCTTTTATGGGATCCATCTTGATTAGTTAAGTAGTTCACGAACCCGCCACACGAGCGTGTTGCTAGGCGAGCATTTCTGCCGCGAGATGGTAGAGGGAGAAAGAATGTATTATTATTTTATTTTTTTTGCGGGCAGTATTTTTGATCAGGAGGAAGGCCATAAATGTTTTGTAGTTTTATGAAATCAAGATTTTGTTATTGTTAATTTTAAGAATTTTTCCTATGTTTATATTCGTTTGATAAGAAATCTTACTGGAAATTTAATATTTTTTGCGGGAATCTTGCCGCCTATTTCGGGAAACTTTGGAGCATTTCTGGGAATATGCGCGGAAAAAGCCGCCTAGGCGGGAAGATTCCTGCAAGGATAAGCAAGAGGGGTTAAAGTTACGGCGGTGAGCGGAGGTTCCGTGGCGGAGCTCCGAGTTTCTTCTTGTGGAAAGTACTTTCGAGTAGTGAATTTGCCTTGGAGGATATGAAGCTAAGACCGTACGCGTGTGCCTCAGCTCTAGCAGAAAGAGAAATTACACCCGGCAAAGTCCGGTAGGGCTAGGCTCTATTTTCAACGTGAGAAGACTCAACTACCTTTTTTGTACGGTGAGCCCATTCATTGCTCTGGGGTTAGCCAAGGCGCTATTTTTTTTCTAAGAACTAACTGCATTTTAACTCAAGCAAATTCAGTCATATTCGTGGGTGAATTTCGTGAACCCCCCACACACATATACATATATAAAGACTAAATTATTCTAACTGTTTACGGTCCTATAAGACTGCCAAAGACTCGAGACCGCTATTCACCGTAACTTCCCAGATCAGAACTTCGTGCGATTCATTTGTGTTGTCATTTTTTTAAATATATCTTTATTTTATGTATAAACATTTTATAGGTTGCTTAAATTGTACTATACCATCTCACAAGGTTTTTTTTTATCAATATGTACAGGGGTGAAAAATATTGTATATACTAATGTTTAATACTGGTCGACCCAGTAGGTAGGGAGCTTGTTTTTTTTTGTTTTTTTTTGTTCTTTTTGTTCAGAGCACTAAAGAAGAGAACTCGGTAAATAAATAATTGTTTTTTTTTAAATTACTTCTTTTTCTTTAGTTTACCTGTCTACATATCACCATGGTTCTTGTTTCTTTGGTTTTTTGTAAGTGCCTATACCAAACTAATACACCCTAAGTAGGACAAATTATGATTTATTTTTTTGTGCTATAATAATTAAAGTTAGGTTCCATTTTGTAGGAGGGTGTTGGATAAAAGTTTTTCCCCCCCTCGTGCTCTACCGCTCAGCTTTAGCTGATAGATGTATTTGCCAGCAAACTGGAACAGCTGGTTTTTTGTCAGGTAAGGTTGTTCATGCTGTTAGTACCGGCTAATGTTGTATCCAATCAGTCCGCCACATTACTACCCAGAAGAAATTTCCCCGAACTGGTTTTATCTATATTTTGTGTAACCAAAGTCCTTATGTATATTTAGTGAGGGGTTGTAACTCTCGTAACTCAACGGTTTTTGTTTAATATATATATATATATATATATATAAACTAGGGGTTACAGATTCTAATTTGCGCTGAGTTAAGCTGAATGAACGTTCCAAGTTTTTCGGAGCTTCACACAACCAGATATATTTTCTATGTTGACCGCAAAACTAAAAATAAATGTGTTTGCATTTTCTGAACCTGCCTTTCTACCACGAGTCCACTCTACATCTGTACCCAGCCACGGGGTTTTGTCAGCCCTCCATGAAAGTTGATCCACTGAAGCGCTCTGTAATCAGGAAGCACAAAGTAAACTGAAGCGGACCGGACAATGGCCTCCCAGGGTTGACTGGCTTACGGGGATTTAACGTTTCAGTTCAATAATACCTAGTAGCGAGGGCAGTCGATTGTCCGGAACAAACCTCAGGGCAACTGATACCTACCTCTCTAAAAGTTATTTTTACAAATACCAACAAGGTCAGGGAAGTAAATAAAATAATTGTTACCAATTTTGTCAAACATTTGGCAGGGCTACCACATAAACTGAAAAACCGGGAAAACACTGGATGGTTCTTGTGTAGGAAAAAATTTGGGAGAACAAATAGGATCTCGCAAAAAATAAAAATAAAAAAAACACTGGTGAGCTGGTGACACATACTTGCCAGCATTAAATTGACCTTAACAGTTTTTTTTAAAGCGAAATAATTAGGTTCGCATAATTATTGCATTTATTCCCTCAAATACAGGAGAGGAAGAAAATAAACTATGGATGAGATATTTTGAGAAAATGTTGGAGCTGGAAGAGGAAAGGCATGATCGTGAAACAAAGGTGAAGGAAGAAATAGCAGAAGAGGAGGAAAGGAGTCCCACATGTAAAGAGATGGATGAAGAATTAGAGGATGAAACAAGGAAAAGCACCGGGTGTGGACGAACTGACTGTGGAAATAAGAGCTGCAGGTGAATCAGATATACAGTAGTTATACAGGGTGCCGACAGTGGTTTGGAAGGAGAACAAGGAACCAGAAGACTGATAAAGGGTAGTTATAAAACCTATTTTCAAGAAAGAAATAAAGAAAGTGATAAAAATATTAGGGGGATCAAGCTGATGTGCCACTGTACAAAAATGAGAAGACACTGGAAAAAAAATCAAGGAAATGAAAGGAAGGTGTAGAGAGGAACAGCACGTATTTAGGGAACAGAGTTCTACAATAGACTTGATATTTGTCATAGGACAGCTGATGGAAATAAGTTGTGAAGGGAAAGACTTGAGAATGGCATTTATGAATGTGGAGAAGGCATATGTTAGCATGGATATAAATAAAGTTTGGAAAGCGATGGAGGAGGCTGAAGTGAAAAGAGGAGTTGTAATGAGAGTGAAAAGCACGTATCAGGATAACAGGAGTTGTGTTCATATGGAGAGTTGGGGGACGAAGTGGTTCCAAATAAAAACTGTAGTGAAGCAGGTGAGTGGCCTTTCACCACTTCTCTTTTTAATGGTAATGGAAATGGTCAAGAATGAAGTGGCAGGAAAACTTGAGGTGGAAGGAATGAAAGCCATGATGCTTGATGATGACCTGATGGTATGGGTGAAGAAGGAAGAGGAAGTACAGGAACAGCTAAAGTAATGGAAAGAGGAATTGAAAGAGTGTGAAATAAGATTTAGCATGTTGAAGTGTGAAGTTATTGTAATGGCAAGGAAGCAGATAAGGCCTAGTAAAGCTATAAAGTTAAATGGAGTAGAACTGAGAAAAGTATAGAGCGTAAAATACCTTGGAAGCGTGCTTGAGGTGAAAGCTGGAAGTAGAGAGGATCTATTGAGAAGAGGACAGCAGGGAGAGTTGTTTTACAGGTGTGTAATATAGATACTTGTTATGGAGAAGAGAAGTGCCCTTTTAAGTGTAAGGAAGTGTTGTACAGGGCGTACTTTGTACCCATTGTCACACATGCAGCAAAAACGTGGACAGTGAATTTAGGAGACTAGAGAAGTAAAGACCATGGGAAAGAAATTTGTTATGAGCATGTTAGCTGTTACGAGGAGAAACAAGATTAGGAATGAATCTTATCTGGGAAAGAGTGGGGATGGAGGAGAGGATGCCAAAGAAAATGATGACTATAAAGTATGTAGAAAAAAATATCGCATGGGAAGTCAAGAAAGAGATGACAGGAGCAGACAACTGAATGTGTGCAAGTGAGAGAAGAAGAATGGTAGGAGGATAGAATAATAAAGAGGCATTTTACTGAACTGACCCAATCACATGCTGAAAACGATAATGTTGATGATGGTGATGACCTCAATCTCAAAGCACCAATGTTCTAAACACCAATGGCGTAACTTTCTTAATAATCAATTTTATTAAAAATGAAATTTAATCCCTCTATACTTGTATCTAATCTATAGATATCAAAATAGATTTCTTTTGCAAAACTTGGAAACCGCAGGGAATTTGGTTTAGAAAAATAGTGGTAACCCTGAGCCCCTGATAATGAAATTGAAAAAAACTAAAGAAAGAAAATAATGTTTAAATAATTACAGCTGTACCCCTTCCCCTCTACACCAACCCTCCTCCTAACATGTCTTCCAGGGTATTATATCCACTTTTATAAACAGTCAAATTTAAATTCAAATTTTTTCATAAGAAATGCTTCTTTCTTTTAGAAAATACATTTTCCGCAAACAAATTATAATATTGATTTGTTTTTATCTACTTTTACAAAACAAAAGTGAATGACATGTCACTGTCAAATTTTGTTTGTTTTTGTTTTGTTCTTTTCAATTTTGAAATTGATGTTTATACTGGAAATGGGTCGAACCTACATTTTACTTTCGAATCCCGAATCTCAAATTCGAATCAGTCTTATAAAAATTAATGTGCATAAGAGGAAACCATTGTTTAGCATAATAGAAAATAGTCTTTAAAATGTTAATTTTTTTAAAGCAAATTTTTGTTTTTTCTAAATCTGAAATAAGATTTTCTCGAATCATTGAATTTTCTTAAAGAGTTGAGGATGTCATCCCTAGTTCATCTTATATATAATGCGAGTGTGTATGTATGTTATCTTTAACTCTCCCTCCTTGAGAAATTTGGTTTGAATTACGGGTTTGTAAAAATAAATGTCTTCACTTGGTGTATATGTTACTCCTCAAAAGCAAAATCGGGCATTTCACGAGTAGGGCGAGTTATTTCCCCATTTCGTGAAATGGTCAATCTAAGAACAAGGTTGGTCCAAACCTGTAAAATTGTTTTAGAATGGAGGGTTGGGTTTAGCTAGGCTGGGTTTCTTTATAATTATTGACAAATAGCTTAAAATTAATTTCTGTTAAGCTTTGACTAGAGGGGAGGGGAAAAAAATTCCAATTCATGAAAGGGAGAGAGCGTACACAATTTTTTTTGCCCATTTTTCGTGAAATGCTGAAGAGAGGTCAGTTCACGGAATGAACAGAAAAGTCTGCACATTTCGTGAAATGGTAATTTTAACTAATAGGGTGTAACACATACATGAGGCCGGTGATTGGTAGATTACATCAGGTGCTAAGTGCTTCATTTGTGTGCCGAGAGCTCTGCGTGTTTGCATGGAGCTAGGAGGGAGGGGAGAGGTATCGTGGTTGTCATCGCAACGTGCACTGAAGCGGGGTCCTTGTTTCATACGAGGAGAGGGGACAGGAACAGTGCTCCGACGTCGAACTCCTGACCAAGTTTTGTAAGACCCCTATAATTCCCCCTCGAGCCGCACTCTTATCCCTGAGATGATGTTTAGTGTGTCCTCTAACTCTTATTATACAATTCTGTCGGTCTCTTTGTTGGTATGTATGTGTCTGTCTCCTGTATGTACCTGGTATTTCTAGCTAAAACAGTTAAATGGATTTAAATCAAATTTGATACTTGTAAATTACATGAGCATACCTTGAGAGGATCTGTCATTATAATTTTAGCCCTAAAATTAAGGGTCGATTACTGATGCCATTTTTTGAAACATTTTGTTACAAACTATGATATAAAGTATGAGGGAGAGGGGGAATGTCTTAGGCTCTAGGCAGACACACACACACACACACACACACACACACACGCGCGCGCGCGCACACGGAATGAAATGGTATCACGAAAACTTTTTAAGTTTCAGGGGTTCATGAAATGTTATTAAAATTTTGAGTTAGATTTTTTTGACGATCACAATACTTCCGAGGGGTCAAGAGATTCATAAAGTCTTAAAAATCTGTAACTGGGACTACAGCCAAAATGGTTTGAGTGATTTTTTATTCATGATATTTAGGTCTTATATAGCTACCTCGAAGCAAAGTCGATATTTGGATTTTATAAAATTCATGGGTAGTTAAACTTGCTTCTGGGGCCGCATGGTCTAAGGCGTCACTCTTGAATTGAACTAAACTAAACTTGATGGGGCGATTGGTGGTTCTAATGCCGGTCAGTTGTACTGAGAGTGATCTTCTTTAATGGCTTTCAACTTTCACTCCACGCAAATGCGAGTACACTTCCTTTAAATTCAACCTTTCTCATCCCTCTCATCCCTAACACATTAACTTAATTAGGACATAAAAGTATAACCTGAACAGGTAATAAGAAATAGAAAAAATATGGAAGTTTACTAATGATTTTTTTTATTTTAAATTTTTAATAAATTTGTCCAAATATTTTATTTTAAATGTACATCTGGAGTGTGTTTTACATAATTAATAGAAATTTTCTTTAGTTTTCCCCACCTAAAAAAATATTTAAGGTTAGTTTAGAAATTGATTTTATTTTTTTTAATGGCTATAATCCTTTTGTTACTCATATCTGAGTAGTGTGTCGTTTACTGATGGCTGATTAAATAAAAGTTCTTAACACGAGTAGATTGGATGAAAGCATAGGCTATGTACGAATTTTACTTAAATATTGGCCTTTTCTATTGCAACTAATCCATGCATATCTTTTGTTTCAGGTAAGACCCCACCAAATATCTGGAACAAATATGGTTTACCCTAGACAAGACCTGGCGTAAGTAACAATTACTGAGTCTGTACCCCTTTTACAGTAACGAATTAACGGCTGGGGGGCTGGATGTTGTATTTATTCTGTGCATCGACATCCTTCGTGACAATTCGGAAGGATCTCCACTTTGCAACGTCCTTGCCAATGCAACTGTCAAGGGTACATGTTGAGGCAACAGCGCATAAGTAGAGAATTCAGATAGTCATGGTTTTGATATGAGTCGACAGACCCGGGTAGAAAGATGCAGTGCACAAATAATATATATATATATATTCTACTTACCCCTCGTATATCTGATGATCGGGATAGTCGGTTCAGCGCACTACAGCCCAACTGACGACCGATTAACCGGGATACAAGATTACGTTCTTCTGAGGTTTGTCTTGGGTTTGCCGGTGTTTTGGACCGGGCTTGCCTGGGTTTGTATGGGGTTTTGCGGGGGCTTGTCTGGGGCTTTTGGTCAGTGTAAAGTGTGCGTGTTTTTGTCTGGTTCTTCGTTGGAACCTTCTCCGTGGCTATCTCGAGCACGCGCACTTCTCTTGCAGCATCGTCAATTACACGTGACTGGAATGCCTTTTCTCAGCCGTGGCGCTGTCGGTCTAGAGGGGTTAGAGAGGGGGATGGAAACTCCATTTCCTGGATGGGGAGGACGGTTGGTTATGTTTGGGGGTTACCGCGCTATTAATCCGGTGGTTGGGGCCCCTCACTCCATCCATCATTCCTCCACAACCGCTGGAGCTCACCAAACCGTAGCTAAGGAACCAATCTGCCAGGAATTTTTCATCCCTTGTGGTTACGATCTTCTCCCCTTCCAACCCCCTTACTCACGCTTTAATTCTTTTCTTATCTTCTTCAGCCGATATTTACGACTAAAAAAAACTCGTCGTTTTCAATAAATTGAAGTTTATAATATAATATTTTATGAACTGAAAGAACCACTAAGTTTGTAATACAATGAAAAGAATGGCTCTCGAGTTTTTTGTTGGGTTTTTTTCCGCTCTGGTGTTCGTAATTCTTATTCTGAGGTATGTTGTAGCAGTCATGTCGTAACTTTAATTTAATTTTCCGCGTCAAAAGTCTTGGTAAATTGAGAAGCAATTTTCTATTGCTTTGTATCAAACAAGTAACATCTTAACATCGAGTTTTTAAGTGCTTCGTAAAAAACCCGCACATACAAAAAAAAATAACGAAGGGAATCTACATAGTAGAGAAACAACGTGCTATAGAAATATTGGATGTAACATTTTGTTATAACTTGACTCTGAATAATATTTAAGAAAAATTTAATCTGAACGAAAAATCTGTTTTTAGATTGCATTTCTTTTTCACTTTTAAATTTAATCTGAAATTGATTTAATTACTAGGTCTAATACTATAAGCAAACAATCTTTAATAAAAAAAATCCACTGATGGGGTTTCAAAATCATATGTTTTAGTTAATAATTCTAACCAAATGTTGTTAGCAACACTTATGCGGAGAAAATATGTTCTAAAATATAAATTTAAGCCTAAAAGAAGAGCAAATGCCACTGTAAATATAGGAGAAAATACACATTCCTTGCGGCCAAAATTGAGTTTGATTATATTATAAATGTTATTTTATAGGTAGTCCTATCGATAATCTATTAAAATGGTCGGCTGCATATCGCATGACTTTACTTATGAATACATGAAAGTATATCTAGTATGACTTATCTAGTTGTCTTCTTAAGAGAATTGGACAAAGTTAATTTCGATAGTTCACACACTTAAAGGAGATCCATCGATTTGACAAGCAGTTATATTTAAATATTTGAAATCTAATTTTTAGTAAAAATCTTAGGAGTATTTTTGGAGTATATGATTTCTTTTGTCTGAATATATAGTTGAATAATCCCATTTTTTTCCTTCTCTTTTTTTAGGTGACCTGGTAGTCCAGGGGTAAGGTGTCAGACTTTTGTGTTGGGGGTCCGGGGTTTAACCCTCGGTCCTGGCATAGATTTATCTGATTGCCAAACCCTTCCTTCACCTCTGACAAGACGTGTATTAATCACAACTTGTGAATGTGTGGAATGTCAGGCCTCCACCGTGGTTCGGATTCCACGTTAAACTGTGTTTCCTCCATTTTATGTCACAATCACCCTACCGGGACCTTTGTCTCAGTACGCCAATGCCCTAACCGCTGAGCTAACTAGGATTCGTCCTGGGTTCGATTCCCGTGTCCAGGCGTCATTTTTCAATTTTCATAATAACATGATATCTAGATGGGGTAATCCTCATTAAAAGCATAAATAATAGCTTTGGCTATTTGATTCTTAATAGTAGTAGTAATAATAATAATAATATTCTCTATGTTAATTTATCTGATCACATACCCATTAATACTTTAAAATGTAATTAAAATTGTCCTAAACCATTAGTCTTATTTAAAAAACACCCTTTTCGAAATCAGGCTCTAAAGAAATAACTAGAGCCAGGATTTCTATGTAGTATTTACCTAAAAAACTTGTATAAAAATATGTATCAACATCAGTTAAAATACATAGTAAAATATGTAATAATGTGTCAATATATGCTTTAACTCCTCTCGTTAGTAATACATGCATATGAAGGTTACAGAAGACTGTCTAATTTTAACTCGAATTGAGTTAATGCCGCCATCTGTTAGACTCACTTTAGAAGATCATGAGACCTTTCTAATGCACTTTACCTTATGGTTAAAAAAAGTCACTGTAGTATTTGAATTAATTTAAAAAAAGTGTTTGCTGGCGTCCTAATGAGGTTTGAGATATTTAAAGTCGCTGTTCTGGGAAATGCGTATGATGCAGCGTTCTCCATTTTCCCCTCGTACCCTTCATATATTATTGAAATTTAATTTAATTTTATAGCTGCAAATTTCTGAAGTAAATAATAGAAAACACTTTTCTAAATATAAGCAAGTACGATTTTTTTAATGGGTTGTACTGCATTATTAGTATGTTTTACACTACTCCAATCTACCATTAATTAAATACTTGTATTAAATGGCATCATATAACTGATTTTATATATAATACAAAAACTTCAAACTTTCCGTGAAACCGCCACAAGTGAATGTCAGACCACTCATGATTTTTAAAAGTTAAAAGTTTCCTAGAATTCCTTATTTCGGTCCGAGGCTAAATGTTAGACCTCAACAACTAGCCAGTATTAATATTACACTAATACGTATATACATTATACTAGGTTGGTCTTGTTTGCCTTTAAAAAGATCGCTTTACGCACCATATTATTGTGACACACTTAAAAATTAATCTTACATTTCCTTGATTGATTTTGGGTTCTGTTTTTGTCATTTGTTCTTTACCTTACCACTTAAGAAATCCGTTTCGTCTCCTGACGAAAGAGCAATGGGGTAGAATGATATAATCAGTTCCAAGAAATATTGTTATTACAACTCGTAGACTTGTGTTTACAAACTGACACACCGCGCAAGAGTTTTGCCAATGCCACTATCTAGTAACAAAGCATTCTCTGCTTTTAAACGTATAATTTGGTTAAATATATAAAAATATGTAAAATTAAAACTGAAATTACATTTCCAAACAACCTAATTCGACAGTTACCTTTTCCCATTTTTAACTTACACGATTAAAATATGTAATTACGTAAAAATCCTGGCTTTAGTAATAACTATAAAAGTACAATTTTGATTTTGTAAGAAACCATTCTTTAGACAATCATCTTATGCATCTGAATGCACGTCGTTAAACCCAATAAATTAGTAAAACAGTTTCATATTCATAGTATGCAGATTATTTATAACAAATTTTCGAAATTCTAACACACGCACAAACTTTTTTTTTTTCTGAAAAATTCTTTGAATCTCTTACTATATATTTTGTAACCGCCGGTTGACTATAAAAATACAACTGGATGAGAATGTATTAATAAGAGGATCACTATCACTTTGACTGTGTGTTTAATTGGATATGTTTTTTTGTGGCTACAAGCTCCAAGACGTTCTCAGATTGCTTCCCCTCCCCCTCTCTCTCATTATCCTTCTTTCACCCTCTTGTTATCCTTCCTTCCCTTCCCCCTCTCTTGTTATCTTTCCTTTCCTTCTCCCTCTCTTGTTATCTTTCCTACCCTTCCCCCTCCCGTTATCCTTCCTTCCCTTCCTTCTCTCGTTGTCTTTCCTTCCCTTCCTCCTCTTGTTATCTTTCCTTCCTCCAACCTTCCAAACTCCATCCCTTTTCTTCGTTGAATTTTCATTGGTATTTAAACTACCACAGTTCGATTCAAAGTTCAAAACCTCTGATCTTATATTTTATTTGATTATGGTTTTAAATATTCATTTAATTATCTATCGTACAGGACTGAAATTGAGCTCAATAAGATGGCAAGGGTTTGTTGAAACGTTCTTGTTCCAAGAGATGATGTATGGGAAATGTTGTAAGACTTCTTCCTCTATTTACTTTCCATTATAACCAACTTTGAATAAAAAAAGTTTCACATTAGAACGAAAGTTCATCCCAACTTTCAAATAGTTTATTTTCCTATGAAGCTTATCAAACTGAAAAATTCCGTGTTTTGCAAATTATAAGATGCGTTACCACGTCTATAGTGAGTCACGGTAACTTTTTTAAACTTTACTATGTCTATAACCAACATTTAGTGAGTACATGGTAATGTTTTTTTAAACTCTAAAATAAGATATAAAAACATTTTTAGAAAAAAAATCAAACAGATAAATAAGGTACGATTTTCATAAATCATGAAACTTTCATAGAAAGGGCCTTCCTTGTCTGAACAAATGTTACCATAAATACTTTGTTGTAAATTTTTTTAGTACCACGTCTTACTACCCGTTTGGGTTATACACACACATACTAAATTATGCTAATATGCTATGGATGATAGTCATATTTAGAGTAAGCTTATCTGCATTTGTGTGGAAAGAGGGGGTGAAATACATTTTGGGAAAACCACCTTCATTACACCCGACTGGCACTAAACTCCGATCTCCCATTCATCGACAGTCCAGTCTATTGCGAGAGTGATGCCTTAGACGATGCGGCCACTGAAGGGGCCAAGGGTCTTATTCATTCGTCAAGTTAAATAAATTGCATGCCACTTTGGCTATATATTATTAATATTAATAAAATAACACTTAATATAGTAAAATGTTAGCCATGTTGACCACAAAAAAAATGTATTTTTTTAAATACTACTACTACGAAAATTGGAATGTAGCTAAATTGCTTTAGGCACTTCATAGAAAGTTTAAACGATCTAAGCCCCTATCTTCGGGAAGGGGTTTTTGGTTCGAAACACATCTCGACGTAATTATCTCTTATCTCTACTTGCCAGTACTTACATAACTACCCGGACAAGAAGGGGAACTTTTGAATGGTTCAGGATTTTGAGGGAGCGACAAATTCGACGCCTTGTTCCGACGCCCGAGGTACTGTAAAAGACGTAAGCCTCTACCAGCACAAAAGGTTCCCGGCACAAATAACTTGCAATTTGCCGAGAATGATGGGGGTGAGAAAAGGGGGTTGGGGTTAAAAGGAGCTGTGGCCATTTTAGAACTCGTGTTTCCTTATCTAGAGTCCGTGGAACTATCATGGAGCCACGTGGAACTCCTTTTCTCCACTGTTATGTTCGGTGTCACACCTATGTAATAATTTTTTATCATGCTGCATTAAAACGGACAGTCGAGCTACTAATATCATTTATGACAACACTTTTTCACCAAAATTATTAATTTAAGGCTCAAAACATTTATTCTTGTTAGCATGGTGGTGGCTAAAAAAGGTGAAACAAGAGAATCTCGCATAATCTAATGAAAAGTCCTGTTAGTATTAATTGGCCGAGTTTCTAGGTAATCGGTCTTAGGATAAAAGAAAGAGCGAACTGAAGAATTAGGCATACTGATTCTAACTTAGACCATCACGTTGTAAAAATCGGTTATAGAACTTTGTAATGACGCTTTTCTGGGACCCTCATTTATTTGAAAAGTCATGGATGAAGTTTTTTTAAAAATAATGGTATGTAAATTTCCTTACATACTTCATCCATCGATGACTAGGCAAAATTGAACGATTTTATTTTCAGTACACTATTCTAAATTCAAATCATATCTATTATTAAAATAATGATTAATAATTTTATTGTGTTTCAAACCCATAAGATTTTTTTTAAAGTAAATTTAAAAATAATACCATACCTTGTAAGAAGTTGACTTTCTGCTCAATATTTAAAAACTGTCATGAGTTGGACCACCTTTTAGTTAAACAGATCACCAATAAGAAGCTAGCTCTCATAACATCAGACTGTCAAAAGCTCTCTTATTGGTTGGTTTAACATTAAAGACAAGGGGTCCCAGAAGCAAGGGGTAGGTCAGATATTAAGGGATGAAGAAGATTCTACGTGGCTCTGTCCGCCTCGGGGTTTGCCATACAAGTAAGATCTGTGTCACTGTAATATACAATTTTAACTGAATAAATAGTGCTCTCATGTTGAGCTCAACTATCTTGGGAACTTATTAAACCAATTTCCTAAAACATAGGCGTGAGATACATCATCCCAATTATTGTCCAATCGTGTGCTGTGTAGTACAATAATTAGTAACCCAAGATGGACGAGTGGGGCATGTTAGACGTGATCACTATAATTGACACCCCATCGTGGGGCCAATAGCGCGAGAACGTTTAGTATCACTAGAACTCCAAAATAGCCAGTTTTACATAAAAAAAATATATTCTATTCCTCTTTAATCTAAGTTGTCTGGGAAAATAGGAACTTCTTTTGGGAAACCTAAAAAAAAACAGGAAATTAATTCGTAAGAAAATAATGTAAAATAAAATGTAAATTCTGGCATTTTTTAATCCTAAGTAATTCCTCGACCTACGCGGCTAATTAGTTCCGAAGTTAAGTCCACGTAAGTAGATTTGTGCTTATATACGGTGTATTTTTGACATTTATGTATGTTTCAAAGGATAATTTGAGTTAAGCTAGACTACTTATTAAAATGGCACTTTGATAAAATGACACGCTCAAGGTATAAACAAATAAAATGGTGACATCATATGCGCCCCAGTCTGCTAGGAACACCATACATTATGCTTAAAAACTGTTCTTGAGATATGACGTTGCTAATCTTAAGTTGGAAGTACCGCAAACACGAATTACGCAATTACGAATCCGTGTAAGTCGACAACTTGCTCTAGGCCTACATGAAAATATTTTTCTTGTCTAGTTTGAAAATGGCTTTCATTTGTAAGCTCGTGAAAGCATTCCTGTATATTTATAATATTGTTTGAAATATGCCTAGTAACATCCTAGTAACTAATAAATTAAAAATAAATAGTGTAACCTAAAGTGTGTTTCTCTTGACCAAAGGAATTAAGGCAGAGGTTCCGAACCTGTGGTTCGACAAGTCATCCGAGGGTCCGTGAAACAAATCTAGATTTTGCTATTTTTTTATTTGTATTTTCACATTTAAAAAGATTCATTGTTTACAAGCTGCTAAAAGATGTTTTTTCCCATTACTATCAGATTAAACATACTTTTTCTTTCATAAATATCAAACGGATTACGTAGAAGACAAAAATGTTTGCGTAGGTTTTTAATTCTTCCCCTCCGTGTGGGGGCGGCGGGGGGAAGTTGTCATTGGCTTTAGTGGGGGTCCGCAATATGGCAAAAGCTGGAAAACACTGTTTAAAGGTCATTCGACATAAAAAAAATTGTATCGCACATTTAATAAGTGTATAGTAATGAAAAAAAGTGATTCAATAATTTCAAAAAACTAAGCTAAATATTAATATTATAAATCTTTCATTGTCAGCACCTCATATGAATGTTTGGTTATACAAATTTCAGCCCCATACATTTACTATACTTTAAGGCCCTTGGCCCTGTTGAGTGTAAGTCTAAAACATATTTTGTTGGATAGTGGGTGGTAGGGTGAAAGGCGTGGCGTGGCGCGGCTTCACAGCCAAACTACAACAGTGTAAGTTGACGTCAGCATCTTCCAAAATATAGTGCCTAGTTTAGGGAACACAATAAACTTCCTTGACAAGGGTCTTATTTATGACCGCCTGCCACTCAGCTAAACCTATTGTTACTCGGGTACAAAGCGGTCTTGAATTGTACTGTGGTTTTAGTGTCAAGTAAACTAAACCAAGGTACTGACTTTTATATTTCTTGCAGTGTTTTTCACCGAACTGACCAGTGATCAGGTCCTTTAGTGTTTTTTTTGTTTAAAAGTAGTTCATTCTTATACTTGTCCAGTGAAGATAATTAATATTATGCAAGATTGTAGTAATCAACACTCATTTGATTTATTGCCTAAATAATATAAATAATACAACTGTAAAAAAAACTTTATACATACCGTATCAAAATAAATCCACTAAAATGTGTATTTTTTCTACCATAATAATGATAATAGCTTATTTATAAATTGTGTGTTCCCTAAAAGATGATCCAGATGGATTATTAATAGATATCTGAAAAATAGTTGAAATAATTTTGTGATTCTTATATAATAGTTTTGATCTAACATTCTTTTTTTTTTAAGTGTTTCCTCCCTTACATTTCTTTCTTCTTGCACCAACCATCAAACGTGTACTTCCTTTTCTTGGCATTCTTCTCAAATCACAATAAACAATACCTCACGTGTATCAGTGTAAAAAAAACCACTCACTCAGCGCCTCAAGAGAGCCGTCACTCTCTAGAACGAATGGCGGCCATGTTCATTTAACTTCTAGTGCCAGTCTGTCAAGTGGCCGCCAACCAAAGTATTCGTCCGCGCCAACAAAAACAGATGGATCATGGAAATTGTAGATAGCGCTAGCTACCGGACAGGTCTTACGGGAAAATCATACGTTTGGAAATATCACGTTTCTCGAGAACGACTGAAATTTTTATGTTGATATTTTCAACACCCCTTCTGAGATAATATATCGATGTTTATCTTTTGTTACATTTTCTTATTTTTTGTTATGCAGCCGGAAGTTTTCTATTGAAAAATATCAATTTTATTGATATTGGATCACTGTTAAAATTATAGAGGAAATGTGTAAATAAAAAGTATAACTTAATTAACATGCTTCTATTCTAGAACAAACCCTTTCCGAAAAAAAATTGTAAAATAATAAAGATTCTTTAAGATAACTTTTTTTTCCACGGCTCTGCATTTCCACCCCAAATGAAAAGGGCCAGTCGCCTTAATAATGACACGTAAAAACCATAAAATAGCAATTTTGACCTCTTATAATTCGTAAACTGGAATGAACTGAAATCATTGAATCACTATTTTAACTTATTTACGCTTGTTAAAATTGTGCAATACAATTGTTATTATTGTATGCCCTTAGGGAATTTAACAAAACTCATTTTTTTTGAAACTATGTAGCCATCAACAAAGTTAATTTTTTTAAATTAGAACTCTTTTTAATTCTTACTTCCAATAGTGACTTATTATCTAATTTAAAATAAATGGAACATGAATTTGAAGTAACTGTCATGTCATTCGCTTAAATAAATGTGAAAAATATACAATATTGGGGCTAGTACTATGACGCTGTGAAATTGAAATAGTTTTATTATTCATATCAATAAAAATTTTCGTCAGATAATATTTGGACATTTTTTTAAAGCGCTGCGTCATATTTTTTTATACACATATGTACTAGAAGTGTACCCACATTAACATGGAGGGAAAATGGGAAACAATTTTGGAAAAATCGCCCTAAGTACACCCGGCCGTGATTCGAGCTCCGATCTCCTTGTCATCAGCAGACTAGTCTAACACGAGGGTAACGCCTTAGACCATGTGGCTACTGAAGGTCTTTTGATTAATATATATATATATATATGATTACAAAAATATTAAATGTATTTGGTTGTGTATTTTATACTTCTATACGAGTATTTCAAGAGTAACGCAGAACGCTAATTGGCTGTTTCTCCATCGTATTGTACATGTATAACTCGTTAGAAAGCCTAAATTCAACTAAATAATATTATAAAATATTTTAATCGGCTCCATCGTTATCGAAGCTAGTTCTCGGCAATGTAAGTAGCGACTTCAAGCAACGAATCAGACTAGGAAGCGAGACTTATTTTTATGTCTAATTGGTTAATGAGCTGTAGATATACCCGCTTCGTTGGTCGAATGATCTAAGGCGTCACTTTCGCAGTAGACTAGACTGCCAATGACGGGAAGATAGAAACTTGAAACTTGGTCGGATGTACTGAGGTTTTTATTTCCTAAATGACTTTCCACTCTGCCACCACGCAAATTCGGGTACACTTCCTCTAAATATAACACTCCTAATCCCTAAAACCATTAACGTAATTAGTTCATAATCGTATAGCCCGAACGGTTAGTAAGACGTGGGAATTTAAAAAAATAGCTATAAAATGCATAGTGCTCTTTGTTTCGGAAATGCTGCGCCTTCACATTTGTGTTTGCTGATCCATGAAGAAGGAATAAAAAAAACCTCTTGTCATGTTTATTTTTTCATTTGTAGGTTTTTTGAAGTTTTTCTTTTTATTTGTGAGCAATACATAAACTGTTTGAATACTTTCTTTGATACAGTCCAATTTATATAGGAAGAAACGTTTAGAAAATACAAACATATATTTCTGGTCAACACAGAAGACATTTTACAGTATCATTATTTGGCGATTGTACTGATCCATATCTATCAATTACAGCTGAAGATAGCATAGCTCTTGTCACACATGGTATTTCGTGCAAAAACGTCATGGACAGTCCATGATGGATTCATACCGACTTTTTGATTTAAGATTCATACAGTCTTTTTGAACAAATTAGCCATTATATTCTACTAATATATAAAAACGAGTTTGTGTTTGTATTTTACTTTATCACTTAAAAACCACAGAACCGATTATGCCTCCAGTTAACGTGCAAGCTAATTAAAATATGTCTTGCCCTATTGTTTAAGATAGCGTCTACAAAATAATACTTTATGGCCTTTTTCTCATCTTCTGCTAATTATATTTACTGGACAAGCTTTTAAAAATCCCTAGATATAGATACGTTTGATTAAACGTATTTTGTGCGAAATACGGGTAATAAGCTAAAATAAATTTAAAACATAAAAAAAACTCTCCAATTTCCTAACGTGTGTTTGTCTTCCCACGCCCTCCAGAGGCCTCTAGAGGACTGTAACGACGGAACTTTGCACACTTACGGTACAGACCACGGTACAGAACCTAAGAGCTGGTTTTTCTATTTTCTTATTTAATTAAAATAGACATTATTTAGTTAACCCTAATTTTATCCCCGTTTATGTAATAGCTGAATGAAATATACCTTTTTTTGCATACAAGGCCTGACCTTCCATGCTTCCATCAATTGAAGATTAAGTTTCATTAGGTTGGTTAATATTATAGCCAACCTGTCGTAGACAGGCTTAAAAACTATTAATAAATGACTACACATTGCGGAAAATATCCTCATTCTATATAATATCCTAATTACGTCAAATATTTTTAAAAAAACATTGTAATTAAATCTCGAGCAGAAATGTCTAAATATAATCTCAATCTGTTAAAACATTTATTAAAGCAAATAAAAACCTTTTAAAAATATAATCAATGTTATTTAGAGCAAAAAATTTGTTTTCTCTAAAAAGGTTTCAGATGCACTCCCCCTAATCTAAAAATCAATTAGTACCGGTGGAGTTAGCTCAGCGCTAGAGGGTTTAATTTTAACCCGGAAGGTTATTGATTAAATCCCGATCGAATCCACTAAAGATTTTTTTTCTTTAAATTTGTGGTTTGTAATTCTCTCAATCTGAATTCTGGTGCGTTTCCTAAAAATGTATTCTCATTCTGGGTATTTACATTAGTTAATGTAAAACAAATGCAGCAAAAATAAAACTGCTTTAAAGGAAAATCTAAGATATATTTTTCACCGATACAGTTTTTTATTACTTGGTTTTATTTAACGCAAACTTTATTAAAACATGAAAATCTACACACTACTGATACCTAAAATTTAATCCTCACACTACCTAAAACATGACAATCTGCACACTACCTAAAACATGACAATCTGCACACTACCTAAAACATGACAATCTGCACACTACACTCAAACATGACAATCTGCACACTACCTCAAACATGACAATCTGCACACTACCTCAAACATGAAAATCTGCACACTACCTCAAACATGACAATCTGCACACTACCTATCAATGAACTATATTAACCTAAAACCAAACATTTGGTAACTTCTAGGTCAGGAATATCCAGGTGCTCTATTGATCTACATTTAAATATTAAATTAACTTGTTCAATTCTGGATAGTGTCAATAATTAGTACTAATTATATCCTTAAATGAATCCCATCTAACATCTCATCCATGGAATTTTTACATCCTAAATCTCATATTATAGGCGAGTTGTAAAACGACTTAATTTATTAATTAAATATAAACTATATAATAATAAAACAAATGGGTCAATTTTAAAATAAAAATATTGATTGTTTTATTGTTGGCGTCCAAATTTTCGATCTTTTGCAGTAAACCTTGATTGAAATTTACCAACAAATCTAGAACAGAGCGATTCTAAATAGTACCGAGGAGTATAGGGGTGATGGGAGCTTATTTGTAAGCTTTAAAACACAACGGTCTTAGGCTTCACTCTCGGGTTGGAGTGAACTGCCGATGGCAGGGAGATCAGCGTTCGAATCTGTCAGGTGTACTCTGGGTGGTTTTTTACAAAAATAGTGTTCCACTCTCGCTTCACTTAAATACGTGTACACTTGTATTGAATATGCATATAGTCTGAACAGGTAGTAAGACGAGGTGAAAAAATTATATATTCTAAAGTCAAGTCATGATAACTGAAACTGTCACAGGTTCATAAAAAAAAGTTAACAATCAAATTGATAACAATTTGATTGTTGTGCAAGAACAAGTTTATATGTTTTCCGAAAGTTCCATCCCTATCATGATAATACTATATCTGTAAAGAGGCTTATGAAATAATCACTTCTGTTTGGACATAGGCTAGGGCTGTAATCCAACCGGTCCTTGCTATGGAGTGGACAAGTTCCAGAACGATACACAAGCTTTATTCCTTAATAGGAGTGTGTGTGAGTGTGTGCACGTATGTATGTGTGAGGGGGAGGTTGGGGATTTACGACAGTTTGATTACCCTTGTTCTCACCCGACACATTTAAACGGCCTGCTTACAAGTGTTGATATGAATCTGTGACTGAATGGAATGATTCACAAAGCTCTTTAAATCATATCTCAATTTGGACCGGTTCAAAGCTTCGATAAAGCCGCGCCACCCGCTTCGGTGGCCGAATGGTCTAAAGCTTGATTCACACTTTCGCCGAAAATTTGACCAGAATCTGCTTGAGTGTCGCAGCAATTCACAGGCTGTATGTTGACCCATGATGCATTGCAACACAAACTATACAGATTTTTGATTACCGACATGTTTTATCTTCTAGTGGATAAACACAGCTATAAGAATAATATTAGGATGGAGGTTCTCAAATTATTGTGTTGTGAAACAAATTAAAACGAATCAAGAACGACACACCTGCTTTCCTTTTAACAAATTATTTCAAGTTATTCTCCTCAACTTTATACCCCGATTTAAATATGAGGATTAGTATCTGATAGTTTACAAGTTACTAAAACATTTTTAATATATTCAAACATAAAGGCATGCTATCTGCAACTGTCACTTAATAGATGCTATAAATACCTACAAAATAACAATAATAATGTAGTAAAAAGCTATACTGAATATCATCTCTGAGGAAAATGTATGGTTACTATTGGGAAATGGCGTCGTCATTCTCTTGTTTTCGTGTGGGAAGACATCTTGGTTCGTTGAGCTGGCGCAGTAGCTCATGCCTACCTCGGCAAATCACCTTCGAAGATAACCGAAAGAGAGCGAAGATGAAGTTTTTCTCAATAAATCCCGCAGTTCTCTCAGCGATGATATGGGGTGTATCAATGCTTACCACAAAGAAATGTTTGAATTCTCTAAACTGTTCTTCCAACCAAAATCCGGGTATAATGTAGCTGTCTGCTAGTGTGCTGTGGGTGGTCTGGTGGTTTCTCGTTTTGTAATCGCAGCCGCACCTATTGTGTGGGTTTGTTTTGAAAATTGGCTGTCGCGCAGATAAAGGAAAGCTGAAGTTAATTCAAATTGCGCCATGCGTGACCAAGTTTCTGTTCTGCTCTTGTTTTTTGTGAACGTGCGAATCCACACTAAGGGGGTCCTCTCGCAATATACTGGACAAATCCCAGTTTGGTGTACTGGGGGTGGGTTTTTTTTTTCCTAATTGGTTAATCCACGCTCTCTCCAAGCAAAGATGGATACACCGAATCTAAAATCTCCCCTCCCCCGCCCATGACATATTAAATTAATAAAGTTAATATACGTAGGCCTAAAACTCGAATGGGTAATAATATGCTTTGGAATAAAAGATTGTATACAAAAATGCTAATTAATGAACTTTAAAAACAACGCACAAGGGTTGCTAGAGTTAAAAATAATAAGAATAAAGTTAAGTGAATTTGAGTATAGGCATGAAATTTGCAATTTCAAACTTATTATCATATTTATTTTCATAATAAGTTAAAATTTCACCCCATATTTGTATAAATAGTTGAATACTCAAACCACGAGAGCATCAGTGTGTGTTTAAGGCGTAGAGCTCGCATCAAACTTTGAATTAACAAATGGTCCTTAATGCATCTATGCAGTTAGCAGGTATGTCTTCTTACGAGTTTAGCTCTTAAATACTTTTCTAATCCGAAGTATGCACAAGGTCTGGCATCTTTTGTGAAGGGTTGGTTCTCGACTTTTATTTTAAGGCAACAGGTTATTTTTTCCTAGATCTATACGGGCCATAGATTATTAAAAACATCCGTTTTACATCTACTTAAAAGTGACCGAAATATCTTCCATTAATAGCTACAAAACATGAACTAGAGAAGTTCTAAAAGTGCCTAAAGCAAAAAAATTCTAAAAATCGTCTTTAAATCTGTTAAGATTTTTAATGTTCTATCTTCAGTATCTATATCTTTAAAATCACTTCCTTTAATCGGTAGATGAATCCTTAGTTGAGAACCCCCACATTTTATAAATTTAAACATCCATTTTTGTACATAATTAATCATGGAAATCATGATTAAGTTTTAAATTTTGAGAGTTAATGTTTGTACTACGCAACCTCTTGTAATACCTAGCATAACATTAGCATAGGTAGCTCTCAAATTGCATGACAGGCGATTAGCTGAAATTTGTAGAGCATATATAAAAATAATGTAATCTCACTGCGGTAGGGAACTAGGTAACTTGTTGAGTTATTTAAACTACCTTCCCCACCTTAAAGTTTTCCAAGGGTCATTACAGCTTTAATTGCTGAAGAGTCGAAAGCTTCTAAACCCACTTCTGTAATATGTAGTCTACGTTATGCCTTCGAGGGCAGCTTCGCCTTCCATTTTGTGGTCATTCAAGGTACTTTAGTTATTACTTCCCCCTGCTCCCCTCTCTTTCCTTTTTCCCCGATTTTGTGGGTCCAGGGTAGAAATTTGGGTTGGATCTCTAAACAACGGACGAAACTGCCGCAGGTGTCTGCAAACTCGTATTTTAACCTCGGAATGGCCGAGAATTTGTGATAGCCTAAGTTGGCTCACTTTGTTTCCAGGATTGGCTCTTAAGTCTTCGTGCGCCCCCGGCTGGATACGCCCGTTATTTAGGCACTTTGGTTTCTCCAGAGCATTTAAATATTCTCATATTGGTCTTGGTTGGAAACGCCTGGGACTTCCTGGCCTTAAGTTATCCAAGGACCCCTTCATGATGCACAGAATATTAGGAATTGTATGGACAAATCTTGGAAATGTTTGAGTAGATAATTTTTACAAATTCTTTGGATTTGTTTAAAATCCTGTCTGGTAAAAATATACCTCAAGGCTGTAATATACTGCAGTTTTAACATTTAATATTCAAAATGACCAGCTTTGGTGGTCTAACGGTCACAATAGAGTGTACTATGATGGCGTGGAGATCGGGGTTTGAGCTCCGGTGTAGTGGGGGTGGCTTTCCTTGCTTTTCCAGTCTCTGTACGGGAATGTGGGTATTCATCTAAATTCAGCCTTTCTCTTTGGCAAAATTAAAATGCGGATGACCCGGATGTTTGGTGAGACTCGTTTATTTAAAAACGCAGAACTATAAATGGTTCCACTTTTATCAATTAAATTGACGTCATTTGTGGATTAAGCAGTGAAACTTTTGATTATTTTCTTTTTAATGTGGAGACTTCTCTTTATTCAGTAGTTAGTGCCAATATCTGCAGTTGACTGTGACTGGCTTCTAAAACTGGTCACCCNCTTGTTTCTCTCCCCCTTGCTTCCTCTCGGTCTTGTTTCTCTCCCCCTTGCTTCCTCTCGGTCTTGTTTCTCTCCCCCTTGCTTCCTCTCGGTCTTGTTTCTCTCCCCCTTGCTTCCTCTCGGTCTTGTTTCTCTCCCCCTTGCTTCCTCTCGGTCTTGTTTCTCTCCCCCTTGCTTCCTCTCGGTCTTGTTTCTCTCCCCCTTGCTTCCTCTCGGTCTTGTTTCTCTCCCCCTTGCTTCCTCTCGGTCTTGTTTCTCTCCCCCTTGCTTCCTCTCGGTCTTGTTTCTCTCCCCCTTGCTTCCTCTCGGTCTTGTTTCTCTCCCCCTTGCTTCCTCTCGGTCTTGTTTCTCTCCCCCTTGCTTCCTCTCGGTCTTGTTTCTCTCCCCCTTGCTTCCTCTCGGTCTTGTTTCTCTCCCCCTTGCTTCCTCTCGGTCTTGTTTCTCTCCCCCTTGCTTCCTCTCGGTCTTGTTTCTCTCCCCCTTGCTTCCTCTCGGTCTTGTTTCTCTCCCCCTTGCTTCCTCTCGGTCTTGTTTCTCTCCCCCTTGCTTCCTCTCGGTCTTGTTTCTCTCCCCCTTGCTTCCTCTCGGTCTTGTTTCTCTCCCCCTTGCTTCCTCTCGGTCTTGTTTCTCTCCCCCTTGCTTCCTCTCGGTCTTGTTTCTCTCCCCCTTGCTTCCTCTCGGTCTTGTTTCTCTCCCCCTTGCTTCCTCTCGGTCTTGTTTCTCTCCCCCTTGCTTCCTCTCGGTCTTGTTTCTCTCCCCCTTGCTTCCTCTCGGTCTTGTTTCTCTCCCCCTTGCTTCCTCTCGGTCTTGTTTCTCTCCCCCTTGCTTCCTCTCGGTCTTGTTTCTCTCCCCCTTGCTTCCTCTCGGTCTTGTTTCTCTCCCCCTTGCTTCCTCTCGGTCTTGTTTCTCTCCCCCTTGCTTCCTCTCGGTCTTGTTTCTCTCCCCCTTGCTTCCTCTCGGTCTTGTTTCTCTCCCCCTTGCTTCCTCTCGGTCTTGTTTCTCTCCCCCTTGCTTCCTCTCGGTCTTGTTTCTCTCCCCCTTGCTTCCTCTCACGTTTTGTTTATACTATGGTAGCATGGATAACCTTCAAGTACAGTCCAATTTCCATAGAAAGAGCCTTTTAGAAAATACAAACTTTTCTCCCTGTTAACGATAAAATTTTACTGTGTTATTAATGTTATTTTATAGATGTTGATAATGTATATCAAATGTGACAGCTGGAGATAATACTTGGCGTATTAATAGGTTACCGTGCGTGTAGGGAAAAGCTTTGTTTCAAAATCAAGACCGCGCCTACCACTTTTTAATCGGGATTTTATTTGTTGTAGGAAAAATAAGTTTTTTTCGTAAATTAACAGTTAATAGTTCTAAAAAAATAAAACGCGTAGCTCCCGGTATAGCACGGCTGAAAGTAGAGCTCTTTAAGTTTTCAAAGGATGGCAACACATCCCCTCCGCCACTCTCCTCTCGGCCCAATTTCCCCCTTAACCTCTAATCTAATAAATAGCCAGCAATTTAGACTTTGTAACGACGCGCGTTTAGTTGTATATTTAATGCGTTGTTTAGAAAAATCGCCTCTGCAAAAAATATGTATAAACATTATTTTTTGCTAGTCATGTTTTACCGCCCTGGACAGTTTTATTTGTATGACCCGTTTTAAGTCTTGAAATTTTATTTGCTTTCTTTTTGTGTCTGGAGACTTCGACAGTCTGATGTTTCCGGCCAAACTTTCCAGCTAAAAAAAATCCAAACTATTGCACCCCGTTGTGGAGGGAGTAGACTGGACTGTCTTCCAGAAGCCCATAAAATTGTAATATAGTAAGTGTGGACAGCTATTTTGTCAACGGAATACATTATTACATTATTTGTTTGGTTTCATGATAAGAATGTATCCTAAACTTTACATTGTAATATAAGTATAACTATAAGCCCTCATGTCAACGTTTTAATTAAATTTTGAAGTGTACATTTCTCTTCTTTTTTTTAAACTTAGTCAAAAGTTGTATTTTACTATCACATTATCAAGTATTTTTGATATGTTACATTATTTAAATTGGGTCCTTGTATTTCCCTCTTTTATACAGCTAATGACAAGAGTTTAAAAAAGTGTATTGCTTATATTTTAAATACAGTAGAACTTTTTTAATTAAAAGTCCAAGGGATATCTAAAAAATAGAAATACTAATATTTGACCTAAATATTTTCATATGTATATATATATATATATAATATAGAACGTGTACACAGTAAATCAATCACCTAAAAATATGTGAAATACCACAATGTTATATTTGCTATATGAAAAACACACACACACAATATATACATGCATAAAAAACAAGAATAATCCAAACACAAAATATAAAAACTTGTAAAAATTACGATACAAAATGTCAGACTTAAATGAGAATTGATGAAATTCTAGCCAAACATCTCCTATATTAGGCAACCCGCTCTCCGCCGAGGCATACCTTCCCGTCTTCGCATTTACTGTGTGTCAAAAGCCAAACTCCAACTTTATTTGGCATTCCAGGTTTAGTAAATATCGTTAACTTAGGTTTGAAATGAGAAACTCGAAAAAAATAAACAATATTCAAACATTTCCTTTAAAAAATTCTGAATAAATTTCACATAGAACCATGGTGGGTTCGAAGTATCCAATTTTTCGAATCGACCAATGTCGAACTAGCCAGATTCTACTATATATTATGTCAACTTTATTGTAGGCATGTAATTTCTCTCTAAATAACTTAAAAAGTAAAACATAAAATCTTCTGTATAATTAATTTTTTAACACGCTTTCTTTAAACTGGTTTTGTTTGTTAGAGAATTTTACATAGCATCGTCTTAAAATCATATTAAAACTCTTGAGAATTTTTTTTATTAGGTTCAAATAATTGTTTTTAGTAATATTTGTAACGAATGTTTCAGAAGCACTAATTTGCAAGAATAAAGAGGTTATGGGTTATTACTGACTGTCTGTGATGGTAAATATATTCCAGGAACCTTAGATTCTTGTCAGTGTCATTTTAAAATAAAGTATAAAATATCTCAAAAGCATATTTGTGAACAAATGATAGCCATTCATGGCGAATCTTAATTTAAATGTAAATGTTATAGATGTAATATAGATTATGTTAAATAAAAGGTACTGCTATTCATTATCCTAAAAATAGTTGCCATTTGTTATCAATGAAAAGCACTTCTCTGATTTATTATTCAAAATTACTTAAATTTTATTTTTATATAAGAGATTTTGTTAAAAAAAAAAGCACTCACAAAAGTATATTGGGAAAACCATCTTAAAATTTAATTTATCTTGAAATGAGCATTTGCGTTAGAAACCCTAACGTTACTTTTCTTTCCCTCATTTTGAAAAAGGTTAATAAACAGACTTCGAGAGAAAGAGATATGAAGATAAACAAGCGGACAGAAGAATGATAGGACACGTACCAGTGGTCAACTTCTACACCCTCTGGGGTCCGCAGAACAGACAGGAAGATTAAATCCACCAATCAGGGAGCCCACCCTTTTTCAAATTACTTCCACTTTAATTTGTCCCCGCGGAAAAGAACGGTGAAAAGGGGGGGAAGGACCACTTTCGTTTCATACGTCAAAGACTAAACGACCTAAACTTTACCTTTTACTGTGTCCCGTACTCAGACATTCAACCCCCTTATCCTTCCCTCCACCCCCTCGTGGGATGGAGTCAAGTCATTCCCTTCCTTCTAATGAACTGGGATAAATTAGTCCACTCGAGTTTTGTTCTAACTCTTTTATTCTAACAGACCTGGTTATGACTTGATTTAACTTCTGTTTCTCATTCATGAGCTCCTAGCACTTTATATGAAAACAAAATTAGTCATAATAAAATGAATTTTTAACATTAAAGCGTACTGTAGGCTACTGAACGTTACTTTTAAAAACATGTTTTTTTTATATATGATGAGTTGGTGTTGACTTGTAGCCCACAAACGAAAACGTGCTTATTCAATAACTACAGCTTGTCACTTAGTAAATTAATAACTTTTTTATTAATTTCAGGTATTTAATGTTAATTTTCTAAACAGGCTGTTAAGTAAATGACTAACTTAAATCTAGAACCACCGCAACAACCAGACCCCCGATCGTTAGTTCATTACTATGAAAGGGAAGACCCGAATTAATCTGTCGAGTTTATAGGTGGAGTGGAGGGAGAGGCGTAAGTAAAATCTCTTTTGTAAAATCCACTTTGAACCTTAACTATCCCGGTCAACCGAAAAAACAGCAACATAATTTAGTGTGAGTCTAACACTTTGAACCGCTTAGCCATCTCTTCGGGTGTAAAATTAAGTTAACGTTTTATCAGAAATGTCTGCAAATTTTGGGACTGCTCTCAATGAAAACATTGAGTTACTTCAAATTGAGGCAAACCATAAGTTCTCCCAGCTCTCTATCTATTTGCTGCACCAAACTAATTGAGTAAGAATGTATTTGCTATTTTCACCAAAAGTAAATATTTAATTTACCTTCATACTATCACACACACACATCCGGATTCCCATGATGACTCATATATATTACTCTACAAAAGAGCCACTGCGCACACCGCGCTAGGAAAATCGGGGTTTCGATATGCACCACTATTTTTGTTGATATTATGAGCCTCAACTTTTAAAGTAAGTTATTTGTCAAAATCGGTTCTGCCGTTTTCTCGGAATTCCAACCACCGGAAATGGATTTGGTCCAATAGTTGTCTACGTCTTTTTCGTTCGGTACTGTCTAGCTACCATATGACTACTATTTATCCGTGGATGAGGGCTGAGGGTAATATTAGTGGTACCCTCCCTTCATGTCACCCCCGCTACTCCTCTCCAAACAAGGTTCTAAACAAGGGATGCCGCGGTAATGACCTTGTATGTATGCTGGCTGGGGCCCTTTAATTATGATGCCTCACTCCTTCCGGAACATTCTACCTATCCGTTGTTTTGCCAGGCCCACCTTGCTTTCTCGGTGTTTGCCATTTTCCCGCCTGGGGGCGATAACGGTGTAAGTCTCTAATCAAGCTAAACAATGACAGCTGACGACCAATCATGGCTGAAGCTTTTTTTATTTACTTAACAACACGCGTCTTATAACCCATTGGGGTTTTACGCTTATGTACTAATTACGTTGGTTATTTTAGGGATTGGGGGAGTAATATTTATAGGGAGTTATCCCGCATTTGCGTGGTGGGAGAGTGGAAAACCATTCTGGAAAAACCACTCAGAGTACACCCGACCTAGATTTGAACCCCTATCTCCCCATTATCGGCAGTCTGGTCTACTGCGTTAGTGGCGCGTCAGACCTCGCGGCCCCGAAGTGGGTTTGAAGCTTTAGATTCACCCTCGAGACCTTGATTCGATATCAGACAAAGGCCTTAAATCTTGTTTCCAAGTTTGGGAAACCAATTGAATCGAACTCTCTTACGACACCTTAAAATAACCCGCTTCGGTGGCCGCATGGTCTAAGGTGTCACTATCTCAATAGATTTGACTGCCAATGACGAGGAGATTGGGGTTTAGATCTCGAGTTTGGTGTTCCGAGGGTTGTTTTTTCATATTTGATTTTCTACACTCCTTCCGCGTAAATGCGGGTACACCTCTAAATTAAACCTCCCTCATTCCTAACACATTGGCATAGTTGGTGAATGTGTATAGCCCGGAATGGTAGTAAGATGCACTGCTAAAAAATAATATAAAGGAAACCAGGGCTTCAACATCACCATCTTCCCCTGTAAGTAGGCAGATTGACTTACACCTTTCTCGTTCTTTCGTCCAAATATAGCATCCCCGTGGACCTTTGGGAGTTTGTTTGCGTTTTACGGTTTCGCATTCTATGTGCTCTCGTAGTATGGTGGGTGAGGGGACAGTTGTTTGCCGTACGAAATGAGTGTTGGGGTGTATGCACATATTTGGTGTCCCTTAACTATCCTACAGATTGTTTTATTAGTATAAGAGAGATAATTTAAATATGATCTACATGTTTAGTAGTCTAGAGTATTGAAATCACTTGACCCGCGTTAGACAGAACAAATATTATTATATAGTTGGATTTGGCTAATTCGAAAAACTGGCTAATTCTAAACAACCATAATGCCCCATGAAGTTCCTGTTTAAATCGGTGATAACAAATATTTAATTCTAATTTTAGGAGGGAATATGTGAATAAATCGAAGGCTGTACATCGTTAATGTTTTCTAATTAGTACTAATTTAAAACTTAACTAAATGCTCTTTACTAAACCACCCCAATGTCTACTAAAATTGGAGTTAGCCTATTGACAAAATAGAAAATGAGAGATCGTGGAATTATGGACTGGCGGCGAGCGGGTTGCCTAATATAGGAGAAATGTTGGTTCGGCTTTCATCAATTGTAATTTAAGTAGGCAATTTTCGTATACTAATTTCTCCAAGTTTTTATATTTGATGCTTGAATTTTTCTCGTTTTTTATCTATGTACTTGTCATGTATGTGTTTTATATAGCAAATATAAAATGTGGGAGATTGTATGTAGTATATTTTGAGGTTGTTGGTTTATTTAGTACCAACTGCCCGGATACTAAATAAAATGGTTCATTCGAATTATGAATATTTCAAATTTTTTGGGGTATCCCTTGAACCTCGAATCAAAAAGGTTATGCTTATGAAATAAGGTGATTTAATAAATTGAAACCCTCTTCGGTGATCGAATGGTCTACTCTTAGGTGTCGCTTTTGCAATATACTGGGATAACGATGACGGGGAGATTGAGGTTTAAATCCCGGTTGGGTGTAATCAGGGTGTGTGTTTACCTAGGTTGTTTCCAATCTCCCTCCATTAATATTGTTATTTTATAGATATTGATAACTATCCAGCGACAGCTGCAAATTACGTGACTAGTTTGGATATGTGAAAGTAGATCTAGTAACTT
Source organism: Timema genevievae (assembly GCA_902155825.1). Taxonomy (NCBI): domain Eukaryota; kingdom Metazoa; phylum Arthropoda; class Insecta; order Phasmatodea; family Timematidae; genus Timema; species Timema genevievae. The sequence continues at coordinate 93,829 of CABFWO010000552.1, forward strand.
TTCTAGCTGATATATGAAAATTTAACTGTTGCTTTTTTATTTTGCATCGGATAAAGAATCTCTAAGTGAACATAGTAGTGAGTGACTTGATTTTTTATTTCCATTACCTTGATTGATTGGTTAGTGGTGGACCACAAGCCTAGAGGACCAGGTTCTATTCTGGGTGGTACCTGATGAGGAATGGGAACTATTATCCATTTGGTAGATATCTAGGTGCTAGGGCCTGGGTGTCTGGTATTGGGCTACTATCATGGACTGGGCTAGTTTGCAAGTCGTGTTTATAAAGTATATAAATATATATATGCTTTGTTTACAGTCAAGGTTTTATTACATTCTGTATTATCTATATGGTCGACCTCGGTGGTCTTGGGGTAAAGTGCTCGCCTCAGGACCCGATGTTTGCGAGTTCAACCCCAGCAGGGTTCAACATATTTTTCTTGAGTAATAAAAATCCGTAGCACAGCTTCCTTCGGGGTGGAAGTAAATCCGTGTCCCATGTCGATTGTGGCATTTAAGGGAACCCTGAAAGGTATGTGAAAATAACTTTCCTGGCAACATCAGCAGGCTCTTTCCCTCTCGCCCATAGAAATTCTCGTGTGCCGATATAATCAGTCGGTTCAGAAAGTGCACGTTAAACATCTCAAATAAATAAACTGTATGATATGTTATATTATGCTATTTTAATTAAGCTAGTAGGGTATGGACAGGTAAGTAAAATATCAGAAGACTTGTATCTGCGTTTGCGTTGAGGGAGTGTGGCAAACCATTTATTTTAAAAAAACTGTACACCCGGTTGATATTCAAGACCCAATCCCCCTGTTAACCATAAAATCAGACTATATGCGCCTGATATTTAGTCCACGTGTCCAGCTATGTGGGTTTCTGGCACAGACAATTATAATTCTGATTTTATTAACACCTCCGCGTCTTACTAACCATTCGGGCTATACACTTGGATGATAATGAATCAGGTATGAAGAAGGTTGAATTTATAGAAAGTGTAGCCACACTTGTTTGGATAGAGTGGGGAACCATTTAGTGAAAACTACCCTCAGTACACCCGACCGAGATTTGAACCTCGAGCTCCTTTTCATCAGCAGTCTATTGCAAGAGTTGCGCCTTAGACCGAGGGGCCACCAAAGTGGGCTATAATTCTGTTAAGGCGTACTTTATAAACCGTCTGGTAGATACGACTATTATATAACCACCTAAGCCATAAGTAATAAACGTAATCTCGGGAACTTACTCATTTGTTGAAAAGTTAATAAATCATTGGTTGTGTTTTCCATGCACGGAACTGTCCGACTGTACCGGTGACCGTATATCATGTGTGATTAAACTCTTAGAAGGGAGTAGGAAGTAAAGTTTGGTGGACAGGGTCCTCGGCTCGAAAATATAAAAACACTAACACCCCTTGCTCCCCTTGAATCTCTTGACTTGAGCAGAGTTTAAGCCGTATCCATCCCCGATACTTGTTGGTCGTAAGGGATCAGGGTTCAAATCCCTCGTCGGTTGAGTCGAGTTTGAGAAGCAGAGGGAGGATAAGTTTAACCTTTTAATACCCCTCCGAGGGGAGCGGATAGAGATGTTTAGGAAGTGGAAAGTTAGAGGTCCTCGGCGAGATTTAATGGTCTGTCAAACCTGGGGGGTGAGTGTATTTCCTGGTGTTTTCTGAAGCGGTTTGTCTGTTTTACATCCTGAATCCTTCTCTTTTTCGATTTAGACGACGCGGGTAGTTTGGTCTTGCTCGAGGCGTAGTCTGCCGTCGAAAGGTTGGACAGACATCGAGAGTTTAGGCTTCAGTTGTCTTCCTAGTGCTGCCATCTACCGCGCGTCTACCATGCCCTCTGTTGACGAGGATAATACTTGATGAAAAAAATATGAATATGGGTTGGGCTGAAATGTGTTTGAGCACGAGATTGTGTGTGTTGGTGGGACTACTGGGGCGTAATTTTGAAAATACCTTTTTAATTGTCGTGTGGCAAAACCTTATCTTAATCACATCTCCAACAACTCAAGATGTTACCATCGACGGTGTAGATATTAGTTGAACATGGACCAAATAATATTTCAACAATGGTGATATGTGCGTAACATAAACGATGTGACTGTAACCTGCATGGTTACACTAAAACAAATATATTTAAAAAAACAAGTTAAATTCTATTAATATGATTAAATAATGTCTGTAAGTTTTCACTGTAATCCTGGCTGTTGAACGTTCAATCAAGTTATAAAGATAACCATACAATTTAGGAAAGAAAGAAATATAAAAAATATTCATTGATTAACATCGATTCTTTTTGAAATATATATATATCTTTTGATTTAAATAAATATATATTCTGCTTAAGGTGGGATGGAAGGGGATGCGAGAAAAAGCCACTGTTTTTGCAGTTTTTATGGAAAAACATTTATTTGACCAGAATTAATTAAATATTGCTCCCGTACAGACATAGAACTGAGTTTTCTTCGCATGGTGACCTCAACAGTTGTTGAATAACTGTCAAGGGTGTCCTGGAATTTAATTACTACTTTTTCTCTTCATTTAAAGTTGCTCATCTATGTCGCTATGTTCATGACGGATATTCAACATCTTTTGATATCACGATGTGAAGAAAACTACTCTTTGTTTGTTTTAGTGCACTATTTTATTTATTTTAGCAAAAAAAAAGTTTGCCATAAAAACGGCAAAAACACTAGCCTTTTCTTTTGTCATCCCACCTTAAGGCATAAAATATTTCATTTGATTTCCATCAAAAAATATACACATAATAAAATTGCTATGACATTATATTTGTTTGAATGTTTTATACTGTAATGTTCTAAAAATGAGAAAGTAATTATCACTCATTCTGAGTTATTGTGAAACCAATGTCAATTTTACCTTTTTATCTAGAAATGTTTTCTTGTAATGGCTTGAAAAATAGTTGCACATTAAATATTTTACATAAATATTGAATTTTAAAGTTAGAAAAATAATAATAGAATAGTCTTAACGTTAATAACAAATTTATAGGAGTTGGTCTTATTAGGTACTAAGGATCTGATCAATAATCTCGTCAGTGTTGAAAGATGTTTTTTTTAGAGTTTTGGCAAACTAAAATAAAAATCTCATTTTCAAATGGCACCCTGAGTTACAAAAAAAATTGGGCAAATATGAAGTTTCTGAATTATTTATATTTTTTTATATAAATAATTTTTATTTTGTACTGAATTATATTTTCATATGTTATATTTACAAATTTTATAATAAATATAAATTTTTCGAAACCAGAATCTAATTAAGAACGGAAAAAAACTTTTATTTTTTTCTAGAGCCGGAATCTTTAAAATTTTGTTTGGAAAACCGGAAACATAGCCAATAAATATTTTGGTTTGACTCCCTGCTACGGAGGCTGTCTCGGTAAGTGGGAAATTGCCGCGAAGACTTTCGGCAATAACGCAATATTTAACTCTACGATGCGTTATTTCAAAATAGTCTAAAGATTCCAACAGGCCTGTTTTCCTTAACAACCCTATAGTTTAAGTTATATTAATTGATTTTAGAAAAAAGTGTTAAACTTCTTTTCAACGACTTTTTAGGCCATATTTGCGGTTAATGGGTTTTATTTCACTAAATATGGCTTGTATCGTATCGCCTACAGAAATCTAGCACTAACCGACATTTCATGTTAACGAAAAAGCTCTAACCATTGGATTAAATTAGTTGTTAGTGCTTTAATAGTCGGGGCCAAACTTTGGCTTGGAAGGGGGTAAGGGAATCACCCCGCAACATCGATATGTTGTGGTTTTATGAATGAAAGATGTCCACAAACAACGAGAGAAACTAGACCTAGGATTCAGGTTACCATTTGGTTCCTCTGTTAGGCTTCCACTCTCCCCCCATTCATACCACGCCTTCTCTTATAATATTACGTTCCCCAGTCTGAGCGTCGCGATTTAACGGTGGGATGGATTTAATATTGTTCCGACATGCTGGCTCATATAGGCCTATATATGATCGCAACAGTATCACTTGGTTATTCAACAGAAAAACTTTTTGTATTTTGAAATATTCTATTAAATTCCAACCTGGATCTGTGAAAAGTCAGGGACTTAAGATTAAATTTTAATTTCGTAGCCTGCTTCGATGAGTCGCGAGGCTTAACGCGTCACTCTCGCGTTAGGCTGAACTGCCGATGAAGGGAGATCGGGGTTCGAATCCCGGGGTTTTTTTTCCTGATTATTTTCTTTCCCTCTACACACATGCGGGTAAACTTCCTTAACTTAATCTCCTCAACCCTATAGACGGAACAACCTGAACGGGCATTAAGATGAGGTAGATAAAATCAATTAATTACATAAAATTAAAACTAAACCCTTATTTTTACTGGCAAGCTGGTGATACTCAACACTTATAGGGACACAAGCGAATTGATTGGATAGTGTCGGATAGTGATTTAAAAATGCATTCACTTGTGTTCATATATCTTTCTATGGCAATACAATTATTTCTAAAGTTCTCGTGGCATATACTAACTTTGGCTACTAACTGTGCCTTGAGAGTTATTATGTTCAGTTATCCTGTAACCCACGGTTGGATTGGAGGGTTTTAAATGAAGTTTGATGTTTGTTGTGTTACACAGCTTCATAGGGTTTATTTTGCATCCACTTACTAGTGGAATTGCTTATTAAAAAGTTCGTTGCTCATTTTTTTCTAAAAATGAACAAGGTTTATAAGTTTAAAAAAAATGGAGGTTATAAAGTAAATCAAATATCTACCGTGTTTCAATAAAACTGTAAAATAATACTGTTATTAAATAAAGTAGAATGTTATTGTTAATCGCAAAAAATATATATTCTCTAACAGCTAATGACACATGATTCTCCACCTGAAGTTCTATAAAATGTATATAAGGAAGTGATTTTCTTACATCCTAGCCGCTAGAGTAAAGTCCGGTGGTTTTGGTGAGGTGTAGAGTAGTAGATTTGCTAGTCCCAGTCAACAAACGTTAAAATAGCCGTCTAAAGTAAGGAAAGTGACTGTATTTGACATTAAGTTGCGATATGAATAGTCGTCGTATTTTGAGGTTTTCCAACAATGGAGGACTACCTTGTGGGTTGTTGGGTCACAGCGGGGAGGAATGGGAAATAAGGAACTAACTCGGTTACATATCTCTTTAACTCTTGTGGTTTCTTGATAAAAGAAGCCACTTTAGGGCCTGTAACACCAGACTCTCATGTGCAAAACTATTTGTGCACCCATTATGGCAGACACCCTATTTGAAATGAACTCTGCAACAAACCGAATAAAAAACTAACTATCCTCCCTCCCCTCCCCTCTCACAAAAACAGCGGGAAACACTTTTTAAAAAATGGTAGGACTCTCCAAAATTGTAGGAAACGTCTGAAAAATTAACAACTACAAAACTAATGTAAACAATGAACTGCATCAAAAGTAACTAGGTTAAACAAATCATTACACAACTGCTATTTTACATTATTAATCATATACAGTTAACGAGACTGAACAAGTTTGGTTGTTACTCATTTTTCGGGGCCAGCGCTGAGATATTGCCAGTCCATATTTTTGCGGTTTTTATGACAATTTATTTTTTGTGTCCAACAAAATAAAATATTGCTTCAGTATATTGCATAAATTTAGTTGAATTTTCTACAAACAGTAATCCAAACCGTTCTTTGAAAATATGTCTTTAGCATCGTGGCATTTGGACAGGAAATTTTTACTTGATAAAAAAAAAGTCTGGGTGAAATTATGTCCTACCGATGACAAATATTCAAAAACTTTATATCAATTATCATTATTAACTCATTCCAACCTGTGGCCGGGTTAGTTTAGTAAAATATGTCTTCCTCTATACTTCCACCATTCTTCCTCCTTTGCTTCCATTCTTCTCCTCTCACTCGCACACTTTGTTAGCTGCTCCTACCATCTCTTTCTTGGCCTCCCTTGCGGTATTTTTCCTATACAGTTAATTTTCATTTTTATACTACTATGTGTAGAAATAAACTTAATTTATTTAATAAAGGTATATTTATTCGATTTTGGTCCAAAAAGTGTTTTTGGTATGGTTAAAAAAAACTACAAAATGTCGTTGATATTGTGTTTCCCTCCATCCCACCTTAATAAGTTTAGTTTTATAATTATTAGGAACATAATAATTTAATCTTCTCTAGGAAATAATTTCAAAAGCATTCAAACATGTCTGTTAAAACAAATAACGGTGGCTTTATATTTAAACAAGAAAGTGGTTCGGCAAAATGGAGGACGAAAGGGATTCAAGTTGAGAAAGCACTCTCTCCATTCATTAATACATTAGTAAAACAAGCGTTTCATTGAAAGGGTTGTTCTACATTTTAGAACTTTGCGAAGTTGTTGTTAAGGATATACGAATTTCTGAGTGTGTGCCACCTCGCATTGTCTGGAGGGTGACTAACAAAACCTCATACCCCCCCCNAATTAACCAGTTGTAGTTTATCTTCACCCCTCTATACCCCCTTGTCACCCCCCATCGTTTCGTTCCGCTGAGCTTCTTGAAGCAGCATCCAGAAAGCATGTCTTAATTTCCTCTCCAACATTGAGTTTTACTCTGCCTCACAATAGGACAAGTCAGTCGTATGATTTCCCTGGTGGATGAGTCGAGACGCCCCCACCTCCCTCCCCTTCTTTTCAAACCTTTTCTGAAACTTCCCCTCCTTACACTACCTCCCCCCAAAAAAAACCTCTCTCCTCCTTTCAAACCCTCCAAAAATAGACAACCATGGCGTCATCCTTCCTTGCCCTAATAGCTTGGAGTTGGATCAGACTTGCTTGCCTTCCAAGTATCTCTCTATTCTCGTGTAGTCCTTCGTTCGTTTCTATTATTTCTCTTTCTCTCCACCTTACCTATCAACCCCCCTGAGTTTTCTCTAAAAAATTTTCTTCTGACTATGCTCCAATTCCTCCGTTCACTTTCTCTACTTATTTTCCAATATCTTCTACTTTATTTACCATGTAATTTATACCCTGAAACTATCTCTTTCTCTTTAATTTAACCTCCTCCCCAACCTTTTTTCCATCATTATCTCTCTCTCCCTCCCCTCCTCCTTCCCGTTATGTCTGTACTTCGAGAATTGCATCACGATTCTAAGGGAAGTTTATTTCCTCCGAAGTATTTGGTCTCTTTCTCTCCTTTTCTCTTTCTTCTCATACCGTGCACCCCCAACCCCCTAACTTCTCGAAGACGATGACCTCTTCCCCCTTCACACCAAAATGGGATCTAATTTTCTAATCAAAATTACCATAGACACCGCAGTGAGATTGGGCCCCTCGTTCACAAGTCGAGTTCTTTCTCTAAGTTTCTGGCCAGGATTTAGATACAGTATCTTTAAATAGTTGTCGGCTTCAAAATATTTTGAGATCATTTAATAGTTTTACAACGAAAGTAATTAAAACTTCGTTTGGGGGGTAAATTTTGTAGGATGGTTTCCATCCCCATTTAAAAATGTTAATTATAACTTCCAAACGGAATTTTAAATATTTCATTTGCCTGTTTTTTTTAATTCAATCGCGTTTTATGATTGTTTTATTTTAATGGAAAAAAGATGTAATTTCAGACTTAAATAAATTTTAGCTAGTATTTTCTTATTTTCGTTTGACAAAAAATTATTAGTTTACTTCTCCCCACATTTCGTCTTACTACTAATACGGGTTATACGTATTGAATCACACAATGAAACTGAATGGTCATAGCCGTTGATGACAAATACTTATTAATTTTAATGTTATTAATGAAGAAACACGCCACATAGCGGGTTTTTTTAAATACAAAGTAAAAGCATGACAACCTCTGGGCAGAAAAGGTTAAACTTATCGAGGGGATCTCCTATGAGTTAATTCCCGGCAAAGCTAAAATAACTGTAATTTATAAAATAGAGGATTATCTTTCCCGGTGATAAATTAATGGTCAGGAGACTGGGTGTTGTATATGATCTAGAACTTAAGTGTATCCGCATTCGCGTGGAGGGAGTGTAAAACCATTTTGAAAAAAACCACCCTCATTACACCCGACCGGGATTTGAACCCCGATCTTCCTATCATTGGCAGTCTAGTCTAACACGAGGGTGTCGCCTTAAGACCATGTCACCGAAGAAGGCTAGAATTTAGTTGATTGGTAAGTCGTGTACTGATAGGATCAATCTATATATATTCTTAATGAAGGGTTAGTGGTTGATATAATTCCAAGCGTTTTAAAGTTTGAATTTTTTTTCTTAGATTGAGCTACGAAAATATCTAAGCTTTTTTTTTTCACTAGGCTCCGCGCCTAATTTCCTGTGTTAATATTTAATTACTGGGATAGGTGTACTGTCCGACCGTCCGTGAATAATTGTCCAGCGTCGCCGAGGGCAGCGATGACCCGGACTATAAAATGGCCGGGCCAAAGAGCGAGATGGTTTCTATTTTGAACGTCCCAAACTTAAATATTCATGACATTGTTCCTGGGGCGGGCACTTTAATGTATGAGGTGGGTGGGTTGGTTTTATTTCATCGGAAGAGCTAGGCTGACTTAGACTATGAAGGCCGAGGATCGTTCCATACCGGATGCTATTTAACTGTAGTTTTTCTCACACTCGTTTTTCCATCCCTATTCTAGGAGAAATTAAAGTTGTTTTTTCACTTTCTCTCTCCCTTTCACAGAGAAAGAAATATTGTGATCGTTAAAATAGATCTTAAGAGATTTTGAGATTGATGTATTCGTTTCATAAAACCGTAAACACGAAAAAGTGTTTTTCGCGGTGCCGTCTGTATCGCGGACTAGAGCCGAAACCATTTTACCAATTTGGCTAAAACTTAGTTCCTCAGAGTTTTTTAAAATTATATATCTAATCCTAAAACTAAGGGTATTTTACTTTAGGGCAAAAAGATAACAAATAGATTTTTGAAAAGTCTGTTCTACGAATTATGATCAAAACTTATATCTTAATACTTGTTAATATTACAAACATCCCGATTTGGTGGTCACGTGGTACAAGGTGTTACTCTCGTGATATACTATACTGCTGATGACGGAGATCTTGGTTTGGATTTCGTTGGGGTGTACTGGGGTGTTTTATTTTATTAAATGTTTATATACTCTTATTCCGCGCAAATGTTAGTACACCTCCACTATATTAAACCTTCATCACTAAGACGAACTACACTATTAAAAGTGTGCATCACATGCCAATCAACTCTGTGATACAGTCTGCTATAAATAGTAAATTTACACCAACACTATTGCATGTGGATCATTTCTGATTAAACATTAATGGAGATAAAGAGTTAATAGAAGTTCCTAATAATGAACATTGTTGAAATAATAAATCTTATTTAGATAAAAAAAATTGCATTGATAAGGCCTTTTTTGACCATTTTAGAATGTCTTCACAGCTAATAGTTGTGCACAAATCTTCATTCTGTCTTGTCCCCCATCGTCACCGCGGAAAATGTCGAGTAATCATTCAAATACGAATGCACTGCACACATTTCTGACATATCGTAGGTGTTTTCTTTTCCCTTTTACTCCCAAACCTCGTGAGCCGGGAGCTGAGTTGGGCCTGCTATGATGAACGATGTTAATTAATTAATTAGCAATAGCATATCAATAGCGTAGTTTCACGGGATATTTTTCAGGGTAAGCTGAGGGAGACGATATGGGTGTTATTTTTTACTAATTTTATGCCCCTATTTCTCTTAAAAGGTGGATAGCATTGTAAATAACAAGAATATTGATGCTTAATGATAGAAGGGAACTCTTATACAGGTTTTTTTAAGGTAATAAGTATAAATAAATAAAGCACATACGTTTTGTAATTACATTTTGCAAAATGGGGCTTCTAAAATTCAATTTCTTTAGGCTCCTTGAAACCTATTCATATAAAGTAAGAAATAAAAGTTTTAATTATTTATTTTTTTAATACTGTACTAAAATAAATATATTTTGCTTTTCTCGTGCTTTGTTTGCTTCCCTAAGGAGTTTTTTCTCGAAGTAATTCAAAGACGTTGTTTTTCTTACCCGGGACCTTTTCTGCCATGAATATCGACCCTGAAGAGACGGCAGGGCATGGGATGCTGGGTGTTGGGTGTTCCGGGACGATGCTGTGAATAATGTACCAGCCGCGTCTCGATGTTATAAAATATAGTACGTGATGAGGACACCTATAGTTTTCAAAAATATTATTATTATTGTTAGTATTTGTAGTCAAACACCTTAGCTTACACCCAATATCATTGCTGAGGGAACTGCAGGTCTTATGGAGAAAAGTGTTATCTTCGTGCGCTCTCTCTCTCTGTTAACTTTTGCCAAATCTCCTCGCTCTCTGTTATGTCTGAAGGTGTGTGAGGGAGTGAGGAGTTATTGCCAACCTCGACTAACCAGCGTTGCTAAACTTATTTCATATTTGAGGGGAGATTTGACCGCACAAAAACTAGTATGGCCACGCTGTTTCCCAATAGTAAGTTAACCATGCATTTACCTCAGATGATATTCAGTGTAGTGGCCGGCCTCTTGGTCTATTAGGCTACTAATGTAGAGGTCTTCGGTTCGATTCCCGGTGGTACCACGGGTGTATTTTTCCCCGAGGGGAATTGTTCCTATGGCTGCCAAGGTCTGGGATATTAAGCCTAAGTTAGGTTTAAGACTTCTATTGGCGCCATATAGTCATAATCGTCGACAAACTCTGGTGGCATAAGCTAAAAAAAATCTTATCTTGGTTGGTAGCGTGTCTGCCTGCCGAATTAAGGGTCCCGGCATGGCCGAAGCATTTATAATGGGTGAAATGTGGTTTTTCCCCCTTTCACAGTGATTAATTAACTGCCCGGGGGGCTGGGTCTTGTGTGTTCTAGATTTAAGCTGGTGTATGAGTCATGAACTGAAATAGTGAGTTGGTTTACAAAGTGCACGTTAAAAACCTCAAACAACAATAATTAGTATTTGGGATGTAAGCTGTTATTATTTATATAAGACTTCGTTTAGCTAATGTATTATAAACGGAATTTGGACGAGTTACCTTTCATATTATTAGTACTATTAAGTTCAATTGCGTTGCTTTATTCTAGGCATATAATCACTATAATCCTAGTTAATTTGATGGTGAATTCAAATTAGATATAAGAGAATATACTTGAAAAGTGGAAAGTAAATCACGCGTTAGAAAAAACACATTTCACGTTTGTTCATGGATCTAGCTGCGACCTCCCGAGTAAATAGACTTATTACTTAAGCGCTGCTAACTCTGTCACATGTTTCGTCGTGGGATAATACCGAAATAAGCCCATAAATGTTGTAAGCGAACATGTCCATCCTAGCTTCAGCCTTTCCACTGGTGCTCTAAGATTTATAGCAGCTCGCAGATTCTAACTCTCGGTACCTCTGCTCTTACGACTACATGACTACTTAATTATTTTTTTATTCTTGTGGACGTAGGGAGCAGAACGTCGGTATAAATGTTCTGCATTAATGTGAAATGTCTCCGCGCCGGTTTTCGGGCATGTTTCATGCAAATCCGTCCGCAAATCTCTCTTCGAGAAATGCTCCACTTAATATGCTGAATAGTCTCTTATAACGGCTCATACAGAGAAGGCTAGGTCTATACTCTAATAGGACTAGTTTGCAGGATATTCTCACCTCATATAAGATGGTTGCTATCACTTTCGAATCAGGGCTTCGAAGAAATTGACCTATTTTATCTATTCGTAAAACTGTTTCGTGTATTTTAAAGCTCGTGGCTCCGTATTCCTAGTCTTGATTTTGTCAAGTGAATTTTAAAGTGATCCAATTTTTTTTCTACCCGCTTCGGAGGTCTAAGAAGACGTCACTCTGACTGAACTGCCGATGGCGGGGAACCCCGGTCCGGGTGTATTGAGGGTGCATTTTACTTTTACACTCGCCCTCCACGCAGATTTGTGTACATTTTATCTAAATTCTGTATCCCTATAGCGAGGACCAGTACAGTCCAATTTCAACAGGAAGATCTTACTGCTAGAAAAGTTACAGTATCTACTTTGGTGTATTCATGCGTCAAGCTGCAGCTGTCACGTTTGATAGTTCAGTACCCATAACATAAATACATACTACGTTAACATAATCGCGCCGTTCCCTTGAGGAGTAGGCAAGATACTGTGCGTGTAGCTCAATAAACCACTCCATACCTAATCTATCCTCACTAACTTCCTCCACTCTTCGCTATCCTTGCATTTTACCTTCACTTAAACACCAGCCATACATCGAGTGAGTCATACATGCTTTTTTATTCTTAAAACTCTAATTTTTCTCTTTCACACATTCGTCTAAAACATTTAGCCACGTATTACATGAACTACCCCTTCTTTTTGATCCACACACTCTACCTTCATATATTTGCTTTGTCACTCGACCCACATTCATCCACCCAAACCAACGTAACACGCTTCTTTCAGATTGACCTGTTGGATTCTCTTTCAAACAGCACTTCTTACGCACCCATTCATACTGACTGTCCATATGAGTTTTTCCACGTAGACCTACATTTCTAAAGGTGCCCATACACGGTCATTCCCGGCATGATGCCGGGAGTGTCATTCAAGGCGTGTCATTCCGGACGGTCCAGGAATTGTCCACACACGTGTCACGCCGAGACCTGTTTACTGATGTGATTTGTCCCGTGAGGTCGTAAAAATGTCTAAGAAAAGTGCTGCTGTGTCTTTGGTTTTATTGTTGGCAGATGATAAAGTAATGGAGAAAAAACGGTGGAACTTATGGTCAAATGTTGGTTACAACAAATACATAAATTTTCAGACATCTCTCTTTTGCGTGAACTTGAACTAAACTCATCTCATTTCAACCGCATTTTCCTTGTTCTTGTGTTTCTCCTGACAAACCCACTCTTCACATCCATGAAACAATGTTGATGTTAACACCCTTTTTTATACTGCCATCTTTGTCTCTTTCGATAAAAACAGGAAAAAAAAAGTTTGTACCAGTTTGACCGTGGTCAATTGATAAAACCTTGTAAGGTAGAAGCTGTTGCGAGTGATTGATTACAGACCACCCGTAGCTAATCAGCCACGGAAACTAGCGACAATACGTCGTTAGGCAAGTAACGCTACCTCTTGTGATTGTATGGTAGTCATAGAAACAACACCCGCATTTTCCAAATCGCGCCTTGCCGCGCTTGTTCTAAGAACCCGTGACGGGGCTGTTGACGCGCCGACATGGTGAACAAGAGACTGCTGTTGGGCGTCATGAAGGTGGTGCGGGACCTCGGTGATAACAAGGGTTCGTCGGCGGGGCAGATATTGTCGCTGCTACATGAGCGCACCGCCGGAACATCCAAGGCCCCGATGACCCACTTCGCCACTCCTGCGCAGCTCAGGAAGGTCCGCGCAACCGTTGTGCTTATGTCACAAGTCATGCGGCGAGATTTGGAATAGCTGGGAGCTTGGGCAGGCATAGGAATAGCCGGGGAGCTTGGGCAGGCTAGAGACTAGGAATAGCCGGGGAGCTTGGGCAGGCTGGAGACTAGGAATAGCCGGGGAGCTTGGGCAGGCTAGAGACAATTATCTAAATTGGATTTTGAGCTAGGGTAGAAGGCCACTTTTTTCTATTTCTTAGCACAACGTCCTACTATCCATTCGGATTGTACGCATATGTACTTTTTATGCTAATGTTTAAGGGGTGAAGCTTTAATTTAGATGAATTGTACCCACATTTGCACAGTGGAAAACCATTTAGAAAAGAACATCCTCAATAATCTAACTTGTGATTTGAGCCCAGATCTTCCAGTATTCGGCAGCCCAGTCTAGTTCAAAAGTGACACCTTAAACCATTCGACCACTGAAGTGGGTGTGACTGAATACTTTTTTTCCTGTCCCTGTGGTGAGTCCTCGTGATACGTAAGGTTGTGTGCGAAGGTTCTGAAGCATGCTCTGGACATGGGACTACTGCGATACCGCGCGGGGCTGTACAAGGTCCTCGTCAACCTTGAGCCGTGGCGGACCGTCGGGGGTGAGGGTCCACGCCACGGGAAACCCCGTCGTCACCACCACCGCCACCACAAGCGCGCCACAGCCACCACCAGAAATGGAAATAAAGGGCGACGCCTCCGACGTGGTCGGTCCCGCCGCAAGAAGCGGCGGCACCAGAGGAAGAGACGCCGCCGAAGGTCGCGCCGGTCTCTGAGCCAGCAACGTCGGCGCTCGAGGCGTCGCGGAAGGCAGAGGTCCGCGTCGATGGGGAGCGTGCTGACGTTCAAGGTAGAGTCGCGGCCGATGACGTCCATAATATCGGCGCAGGAGGGACAGCTTCTGACGAGTTTAAAGGATTAGGATCGTGCTGTGGAGCGAAGGAGCAACATGGTCGGTCAAATAGCTCAGTGGAACGGGGTCTATAATATAAAAACCTGTCGACCACCGCGAGCACGTCATTATTCAGCAAAACATAACAGATTTGTTTGATATCATTGCTTTGAAAACCAAGGTGATAATTAGATTCCAGTGAATGAAGCTGAGCCCTCGATCCCATATCGATTATGGCATGTAAAAAACCCTTGAAGGTATTTGAAAATACCTTTCCAGGGCAAAATTGGTCGGATCTTAAGTGCTTGCTATTATAAATTTAGTGTGGAAGGCAGAGGATAACCACAGCACTTCCTGAACTCCACTAGTACATTGAATTTCAACCAGATTGTGCAGGCAGCACTAACCAGCTGAAGGGCTGAATGAATGTCCAGTTCTGTATGGATATACATCCCTTCAAACCAACCTTCGGGTTGTTTCCTTGAGAAGACTAAATATGATATATTATACAGTTGACACATATATGTTACGGTCACTTATCGGCTGGGGCTGTTTGTTTTGTGTCGCTCTTCCACTGATTGATTTTGTCCAACCTCTCTTATTCGGTTACACTTTGGTTTGTAACTTCCCCTTAACTTCCCCTCATAAAGAAAATTCAAGCGTAGAAAAGAATCACTAGCGCTCTAAAGTATTGTCGGAGTTGATAGTTAATGTTAATAATTCTTCTCCTTCTACTTCTAGTTCTAAAAGACAACTGTCAATCGGTTTCACTTGACAAAGAACCGAAATAAGTCTGTGAGCCGGTTGATTGCCGGAATATTTTAGTAGATTTTCAGTGAGTCTCAAGATACCGTACATCTATTATAGCTGTAAACTTGACATGATAAATATCCACTTTACCAGAGTAAAATGTCGAGTTCATTAGAAGTTGAAGGGCTGAGAACTTATTGACACGCAAAGTTTGATCTGAGAGATGGTAATCGAAGTTGACATAAATTTTAAATCAACAAAATAATGTACTGCCTCGTAGATCATAGTATAAATTGGTGAAAAGACTTGCCTAATTTTTCTTCGAGCTGGACAGTGTACACTATTTGTACTACACTGGATATTTTGAGAAGTTTTTTTTTACTCGATCCATCAGTTTAATGCGTCAATATTATTTTTGGAGAAGTCTCACGACATTTAAGAAAGTAAACTTAACATTTTTAATGTTCTCTCAATCCCACAAAGAGAGAAGTGTTGTGATCACGATGAAAATCTACTCGATTTTGATAACTTTTCAGTTTCATAACCTCCTGAAACTGAAAATGTTGTTTTCATGATTTTTGTCTGTCTCTCTGTGTGTGTCTGTCTGTCTCTCTGTGTGTGTCTGTCTGTCTCTCTGTGTGTGTCTGTCTGTCTCTCTGTGTGTGTCTGTCTGTCTCTCTCTGTGTGTGTCTGTCTGTCTCTCTCTGTGTGTGTGTCTGTCTGTCTCTCTCTGTGTGTGTGTCTGTCTGTCTCTCTCTGTGTGTGTGTCTGTCTGTCTCTCTCTGTGTGTGTGTGTCTGTCTGTCTCTCTCTGTGTGTGTGTGTCTGTCTGTCTCTCTCTGTGTGTGTGTGTCTGTCTGTCTCTCTCTGTGTGTGTGTGT
>CABFWO010000552.1:111020-130393 GCA_902155825.1 Timema genevievae
TGTGTGTGTGTGTGTGTGTGTGTGTCTGTCTGTGTGTGTGTCTGTCTGTCTCTGTGTGTGTGTGTGTGTGTGTCTGTCTCTGTGTGTGTGTGTGTGTGTGTGTGTCTGTCTGTCTGTCTCTCTGTGTGTCTGTGTCTGTGGTGCACCGTATCATTTATTTTTATCATATACGCAAGAAACCCGTTTATTCAAATCGCGTTTATTCAAAAATAAACTGTCTTTTAAAAAATTGTACTATGGAAGAGTTGTAGGGGACGCGAGAAAAGGGCGGGGCTTTTGCAATTTTTATAGCAAGATTTTATTTTGGACCAAAATAAAATACATCTCCAGTAGAAACATAAGAGTTTAAGTTTCTTCACAAGGTGATATCAAAAATGGTTTAATATGTCATTATCATAGCGGCAATAGATGAAACACTTTTTAAATGAAGATAAAAAGTTGTAATCAAACTCCAGGACACTCTTAACAGATATTCAACAACTGGTGAGGTCACCAAGTGAAGAAAATTAAACTGTTTCTACTGGAGAATTAAGAATCAAATAGCCAAAACTATTATTTATACTTTTAGTGAGGATTACTCCATCTAGATATATGATGGATGGATATATGGATAACCCAGTGGTTAGAACATTGGCATACTGAGCCGAAGGTCCCGGGTTCGATTCCCGTGTCCAGGTGTCATTTTTCAATTTTTAGAATAATGGAGAGTTATTTGATGTAATTTGACCAAAAAAAATTGGCTATAAAAACTGAAAAAGCCGTGACAATTTCTCGCGTTCCCTTCTAGGCCACGTTAATACTAACTGAAGATTTTATGTTAAATCTTGACCTGCTAAATACAGTACAGTAATGCTATAGTGGCTAATAAAAGGTGCATGAGTTAGTTATCAAATCTCAAACCATAAACATATTAATCTTTTTAGTAAGTGGTAAGTCGAATTTTATATTTGTTTGAAATCCCAAACCACACATTCCTCATGCTTTATCATACTGTAAACGTGTTATTTCCTCACCATATATATTTGCCTATCCAATGTATTATATCCCTAACTGAAAAAAAATGCCTAAACTGTGAATTATCCGGAATTTAGGATATCCAGATAAAGATGGTTTCATCAAATTAGAGAAACGAGTTTATAGAATACTTAGTTTTAGGTGCTTATAATCTAGTAATGCAATCAAACTTATCCTAATTATTCACTCAAGTTGCAAAACACAGTTGTTACTTATTACTGTGAGACAGGGTCTCTTTCCTTGCATGACGAGAACAAATTTCCAATAAAGTATTTGGTTCAAAATGGGATAAGGGTAGTGGAGAGTGTAGGGGGTTACACAGTGAAATATATACCCTGTATCACCTTAAATTAAGGTAAACTTAGTAAAATCTCGCAGGTTACGGTGGGCATGACGTGCAGCGCAAATGGAATAAACTAAAACTATCTCAAGATAGAGATAAAGCGTAATTAGGTGGACTGGATGGAACTAGCTCAAGATAGGGATAGCGTATTTAATAATCATGGCACTGAACTTTCCATTTCCTCATTTCTTAAAGTAGGTAGGCCTATTAATACTAATTTTGTAATTTTAATGCCCTTACATGTCATAAAACACACTTCCTCTGCTTAGATCCCCGGACAGTAAATTCTAACAGGTATTGAGTAGCCAGTTTTCTAACAAGTTACTCCGATGATCCATTACATCCCGCCCATCGCCAGTTGTAGAACATCCGGTGACTAATACTAAGCGTATAGCTAAATTCTATAGATGGGGTGGTAGTGAGCACCAGTTTAGGGCAGTATTTTCGAAGTTTTATATCATAAACATTTATTTGGCCAAAATAAATCAAATATTTCTTCTATAGAATCATAGTTTAGTTTCCCGCACATGCTCATCTCAACAGTTCTTTAATATCTGTCAAGGGTGTCCTGGAATTTAGTGACAACTTTTTCTCTGCATTTAAAAAGTTTGTCACCAAATGCCGCTATGCTCATGAGAGATATTAAAGAACTCTTGAGATTAGCATGTGCAGAAAGCTAAACTCTATGTTTCTATAGAAGAAATATTTGATTTATTTTGGCCGAAAAATGTTTATGCTATAAAAACTGCAAAATTAATGCACTAAACTGGTGCTCACTACCACCCCACCTTAAGCTTAACTTTACTGGTGGTCTAGGGGTAAAGTGTCAAGACTTCTGTGTCGGGGGTCCGGGGTTCAATCCTTGGTCCGGGCACAGATTTATCTGATTGCCAAACCCTTCCTTCACCTCTGACAGGACTTGTATTAATCACAACTTGTGAATGTGTGGAATGCCAGGCCTCCACCATGGTTCGGATCCCACGTTAAAGTGTAGGTCCTCCATTTCATCTCGCAATCACCCTACCATTACATATTAGCGTAAGTACATATAACCCGAACGGTTAGTAAGACGTCATGCTGCTAATAATAATAATAATAATAATAATAATAATAACTTTACGGTTCAGTTTAAAACTTGTAAATACGTTCCGCTGAGCCGTAAAAGGAGCCACCCGCTAATTACCGCATCGAGTAATGAGCATGAAATGTATCTGTTCCAGGCACGTTTGGAAGTAAAGGCTGCCTTTTGTCCACATTTTCTTCTTCCTAGATAACCTAATTTAATTGCATTAGGTACAGGGTGTGAAAGTGTATCAGCCTTAGCGTGGAGAGCTGATGTGGGGAAGGGGGTGAGAGGAGAACACAATGACCCGTCAGTATCTCCGTGTTATTGTTTTTCTAAAAATAAAGTTCGAATCTCAGTCGGGTATTATCCAAGTATTTTGGATCTAAATTGTTCTCCACATTTTCTTCGCCCAAATATAAGTACGTTTCTTATAAATTTTACCTTGCCTATTTCTTATAAATTTTACCTTGCCTATTTCTTATAAATTTTACCTTGCCTATTTCTTATAAATTTTACCTATGCCTATTTTTATATCTGATTTGCTACAACTGATGATAAAAAGTAGAGCACGATTAAAAGATTAAGTTTGTTCGAGTTGGCTTAATAAATCGCCAGAATAGTGAAGGGAAAAAATATCAGTACTTTAATTTTTGAAATGTAAATATTAATATTTTACCTTCGATATCGTAGTATATTACTCGTTACTTTGGTTTCGATATTCTTAACTAAATGTTAACTCCAGTATCAGATCTATATCGAAAGAAACTATCTTTTTTTTTAACTTATGTTCTCGTCTGGTAATTTAATATATTTTTTGAACCCACACTCTGATATCCTGATTAAAAGTGCCCCCTACTACTTTCGGAAATGGGAGACGTAGCTAGACCCTAAATCCAAATATTAGGATTATTATATTTTTTTAGTAATAACTTTTCGTATTATGATTGAAAATATATATATATGATATATTCGATTTTGTTACTCAATAAATACGAGTTAAAAACATTAATATAGATGTAGAGAAATTACATAAGCATTTTATAACAAAAAAACCCCACTGAAACATGATATTAGAATAACATTTTCAGCTTATTCTTCCTATACTTGAAATGAGTAAAAAATAATCGATGTTTTTGTTTCGATTCTTGAAATGAGTAGCGAAGTGATGATTTTATTTCGATGCTTATCTTTCGTCTACACTGGGAAAAGGGCTATATGACCTGGGTATTGTGAATTTCAGGAGAGTTCTTTGCCTGAACGCCAGTGTTTGTTGAAGTGTACCCCGGGTCGCCGCCGAGCTGAGGGTGAGACGAGGGTACCTGACACCCTCCAGGAGAATGCAAGTCATGCTGCGCTCGCAACACTCGTCCAGGGTTCGGTCTCTGACACTTTCCTTGTTGACACAACTCGCTAATTATATGGGCCGACAGTTGGAATCTTTTGTATCTTAGTTTTGCAACGTTGAGAACAGTTTGAGATGTTATTCTTTGTGATTACAATAATGAGAACAAAAATAATTTCCTTGTAATATTTTACTTATTATAAAAATGATGATATTGTCAAGTTCTCTTTCCCTAAAAGCTTGTACTAATGGAATATAATGCCACCACGTTCGGATGACAATATTTTAATACAGGGTTCTATCATTATTGAGTTTAATATAAAACACAAGTGTGATTGATTAGTTTAATTCACTGTTACGAGTCTGAAACAAAACTCTCCCCCTGGCGTAACGTCCCCTCTCCCCCTGGCGTAACGTCCCCTCTCCCCCTGGCGTAACGTCCCCTCTCCCCAGTTGATGATAACGGAGGTCTTAGTTCACGTCTCAACTCGGTTAGTTCTCTCCCGGGCCATGAATAAAGTCATGAGGCGCGCCAATGACAGAGACGGATGAGCTGACCGTGGATCCAGGGATCTCTGCACATTTGTACGTCGGGGAAGTGGGAGGGGGTGATGGATCCCCTGTCGTCTCGACGCTAACTCACACCAGGTGTCTCTTGACTCTCGTCCAGATCGGCATCGACACGCGGACAAGACATCTTCACCTCGATTTACACAAGTTCAACTTTGACATCGTCAGACACCTTTGCTCAGTCATTAGTGTCTGCTTAGTGAGCTTAGGGTTCCGGGTTTGATGCCTGGCATGGCCGAAAAACTTATCAATGGTGAAATGTGGGTTTCCCCCTTCCACAGTGATAAACTAACGGCCGGGGGTACTGGATGTCGTGTCTGTTTTACATTTAAGTTAGTTTGTAAGTGGTGTGCTAACATCAGTCGGTTCAGAAAGTGCAAGTTAAATACCTCGAATAACTAATCGTTGAAATCAAGCGTGCAAACGTTGATTGGCCTGTGGTATGAAAGGTCCTGGGTTCGATTCAAATTTTACCACTCAAACCACAATTACCTGTTTAAAATTACTACCAAACTTAAATAACTTATTTTAACATTTATTTTAAAACTGTCTTGCATAAATCACTTATGTTTATTATGATTTTTATTGGACAATTATTTATTTCTAAGCGTAGAATTTTTTTCAAATATATTTTTGCAACTAGTTGCGTACCGTGACTTAAACCTAACATTAATCAAACCTAATATGAAGCTAAAAGGATGGCATTATTACAAATTTATTTTAACTTATTGATGCCTCGTGATAAAAGGATTTATAACCTTAATAAAATACACATTAACTTAAGTTTGATTGTTTTTATAAAAGAAAAGTTAAATGTATGAAATGAAATTGCCTACCAATGGAGTTTAAAGCTATTTTGCAAAGCGGGTTGCGTCTTAACTTGACACACTCTAAGCACTATAACACTTTCTAAAGTACAGATTAAAAAGAGGGAAGAAAATGGGCAGCTGACCCTGCGAGGCCTCTTATCTATATGCTGATTACCCACTCTACCACGCAAGTGCGGGTACATTTCCTCTAAATGTAACCATCCTAACCCCTAAAACCATAAGCGTATAGCCTGAACGGGTAGTAAGATGTGGTGTTAAAAGAAAAATAGTGGATAACATTAAATATTTAAAAAAATTTAATTTTGTACTAAGAGTTGTAAAACGTGAAGGTTTAAAGCGATTTATATTAACGTTGTGCAGTATACCTGCCATGATTTGATGTAGCTAAGAAACATCGGTTGAGCTAATAAAACTGTAGATATTGCTTCACTTTACACAACATATTGCAGGAGGTTCCCTATGAAGGCCTTGTCAACCAACAGCTGTTGTATCAGAGCTGGTGAATTTAATGGCGTGCTTTGCGGAACATAATAAATTGTGCAGGGGTGTCACTCTTGGCCGGTTGCGTTTGCGCGACGAGAGAAATATTAATTTCAGTCACGCTCTACGTGGACTTGGTTTCAACATCTTTAGCAACAAGGGGGGGAAATATCAATAAAATACAATCTAATATTACTGGATGTATATATTAAAATCAGGAAAAGGTTTCTTAAAGATAATGTTTGCAGCATTGCGCTTTATAAACGCCAAACGTGAACTCTTGGTGCAACTGAAAGAAAAGATAGTTTGAAACGTGGTTCTACAGAAGAATGTTTAAAATATCATGAATGAAGATGGTATCAAGTACATAAATGCTAATAAAAGCAAATGAAGAAAGGAAACTTTGGAAAGATAAAAAGCAAAGATTGGTTAGCATGGTAGGACATAACACCGAGACGTGATAATTTGATGGAGATAATTATAGAAGACGTGGAAAAGAGAAATTCAAGAGGGAACATACTAAAAATGTGCATCAGCACGTTAAAGTAATTTTTCATCAAATTCTCGCGATTGAATTTTTTTAAATACACAAAATTTTCTGTTTCATCCAAATAAGAAGGTAAAAAAAAGACCGGCAACTAATGGAAGAACTAAATTATTCACTTTTACTATAATATATTTAAACACCATTTTGATATGAAGATTTCTGTTCTAAGCTGGCTTCGCAGAATGTGGGAGTGGAGGGCAGTGTTTTTACAGTATTTATATCAAAACCTTTTTTACAAAATAAACCCAATATTGATCCAGTAGAAACCTAGTTTAATTTTCTTTACATGTTGATATCAACAATTGTTGAATATCTGTCATGAGTATAGAGGTATTAGATGAGAAACTTTTTAAATGAACGGAAAAAGTAGTAATTAAATGCCAGGACACCCTTGACAGATATTCAACAGCTGTTGAGGTCACCATGTGAAGAAAATGAAACTTTATGTCTACTGTTGTATTATTTAGGTTATCTCTTGGGAAAGGAGAGAGAGGGGGGGGCTATAAAAGGTGTAGGGTAGGGTAATTGCTAGTCATTTGTCAGCCCAGGGAATGTGTCGCGTTGGCACATGTACTGCAGAGGGATTAATTCTTGTCCTTCATCAGGACTTCTGGAGACAAATGACACGGACCCATTATTTGCGTCACCTACTCATTCGCACTCTTTGCGGCGGACGGGTTGGTTCCGGTTGTGATGGTCGGGGGTACAGGCATACTCGGAAGTGTTTTTCAATTTTACGTTGTTGATAAAATTACTTACACGTATAGATTCAACATATTATATTAATTTAACGATTTAAATATACCGAAGATTATCATTTTATGTAAACCCACTTCAGTAGCCACATGTTTTAATGCGTTATGCCGGGATCACGATCAACTTAACGTTCACTTAAAGTTAACTTAACGTATGTGTGATCACGATTCACATAACTTAACGTAACAACTCAAGCCAAACATCTTAATTCTCGAGTATGATCTGTGATTTGTGCTATTTGTACAGTGGTGATCTGTGAATGTTTAGTTTTCAATCGATATAATTAATATATATTACAAAACTTTTTTTGATAAATTTAGCTTTCCTATTTTAGTTTAATTATTTTGTTTCAATGTCTGATCACTAGAACTTACGCTAAAGAGTAAACATTGGTCATAATACCAACAAATGAGTTACTAAACAACCCTGTTGACGTCACTCGCATAATGATTGGTTGGCTAGATCACGTGATACCCTTCAAGTAACGTCCTGGGAGGTCTTTTACTCTGATTGAACATCTCTTACGATAAGTTAACTGCATCGTAATCGCCTCCATTTAAACACACGAGGAGGTCCTTTACGTTAAGTTAACGTTAAGTTGATCGTGATCCCGACATTACTCTCGCAATATACTGAACTACCGATGACTGGGAGGTCGGAGGTTCAAATCCTTGTTAGGTTTCCTAAGGATTTTTTCCTTATAGGGTTTTCCGCTCGCTCTCAACACAAATGTGGGTACACTTCATCTAAACCCAACATTACTGACGCTAATACATCAGGATAATTATTGTACATGCGTGCAACCCAAATGGGTAGTAATAAATGGTGCTAAAAAAATCCAATAAAAGAATGAAACCGCTCTTAAAACCTGTAAATCTGAGTTAAGGCTGCGTCCACCACGTTTGAATTATTTAGCGCATTTTATTTTTGTGGGGAAAATACTTTTATTTCTGAAACCAAGAGTGCATAGTTTAAAAAAACATTCCCATGGACCTTTAACTATATTGGCATTGTTAAATTAAAAATGTTAATGTGGCTTATAACAATGAAAATATCTTGTTTCCAACAATATTTTGCTCTATAATAATGAATGACTCTTTCTTGTTTCAGAAATCACAGCAAATTTCTAACTAAACATAAAAGAGAAATGTAAACAATTAAAACGAATGTGGTGGTGCAAACTTAAATTTTCTCTTTAAAAAAAGATATTCAAAATACCTGTGTGTCTATAAAACGAACAGAGGGCTTAGTTTGCTTTGCATTAGGTTTTATAAATATGCTAATAATAAAACGAGATATTAGCCACTATTGTCGTAAGGTTGTCACGTACCTGAAAGATTGGGAGAGCCGGAAAAACGGATTTTGATTTTCTAGATGATAAATGAAATGTCGAATTTCACCACCAAAAAAAAAACTAGTAAATCTATTGAAATATTTTTTAATTTAGGGACGTTCAACTTCATGCTTAAAGAAGTGTCTCTGAATAGAATGAAAATTATACTCAAGAACTAAGTACACCGATTTGAAACCAAGCAAAACATCCCACCCCTTTTTTTTTACACACACACACACACCTCTTCCCCTTACCTGAAACCACATATATTTACACATTAAGCTTAAATAATCCTGTTTTGAACACAAGCTAAATGACGCCACTGGTCAATTTAATAATTAATTTAATTTAATTCCCCTCTACTTACCATCTGCAGTCCCACAAAATAATGTGTGTAAGGGGATTGCTGGTCATGACAAGCGGAATTAGGGGTTGTTTCAAATATATATATTTTGTTGTTTAGAACGCTAATCATGTATTTTCTCACATTATATTTATTTGCTTGTGACCTAAATTTTTGATAAAAATTGCAAGAATTGCAACTTCAAATTCCCATAGTCGTTATTAATCTACGATAGGTTTGTTGGTTTTTTTACACTATTATGGGAATGTTTTAAAACTTGTACTTGGATATGTAATACCTTATAGGCCTTCTCCCATTTCCTTTGATTCATATAACAGTGTCTCCTGCCTGCATTTTTACTTTCTGCTGACCCCTCAAGAGAGAAGTATTGTTATTGTCACCAAAATTAAACTTGAAGAGTTTGATAAATGTCGTTTCATGGCCCCCTGAAACCGAAAAGTTGTTTTCACGATGCCGTCCGTTAGTTTGTATCTTTGCCTGGAGCCGAAACCATTTTACATATCGTGCTAAAACTTGGTATCTAGTGTTTTCATAATGCTCCCTCCGAGGGGTATTTTGGAGTTAAATAAAAAAACCTAAAATTAAGGGTAGTTAATTGAAGCGCAAATAGAGATAAAATAGATTTTCTCGAAATTCACTTTAATGGTTGTTTAGTAAATTTTATATCAAGGATTGTTTAATAACATTACAAACTAAATGGTACCTCTCGTTTTCACATGAAAATGACTTTGAGGTAATTTTAGAGAAGCGCATATTTCCAATTTTGATCATATCTCCGCCACTATTTCAGATACTAACTTATCATCGTAAAGCTATAGTACTATTAAATATAAAACTGGTTTGTTCAAAATTGATTTTTATTTTTATAAAACCAGTAGTTTTTGAGCTATGAGCATATATATATAAAAATTAGGTACTTTGAAATATGAAATAGATAGTTACGCTCTTTGGAGAACACACTCTTTTCTAAATGTTTCTGTAACGTTGTATAGTATTTAATTTATGCTCTTTGGTTGAAGGTTTCTGCAACAAAGTATATTGTTTCATTTCACACATCATTTCCGTTTTTAGTAAATGTTTTTATTTGAAGTTTAAAAGGAAAGGAGGTCCGTGCTGTGCACCATACCTTTTTTTTTTATAAACTATATAAAAAGAAATCTTTGGTAAAAATAAGAAAGTTAGAAAAGCCTTTCGTAAAGAAGGTTTATTATAAATTATCTTGCCAGGGCAACGGAAAAAAAAAGCCTGTATAAAGCCAAATGAGAATGCTTGACTCTAAAATGAAATATGAAGAATTATGTCATGAAATGAAGCTTTCTTCTTTCTTTTTATTTTTCGAGTGGGGACTTCTCTAGGGCTAGAACGCTTTATTCTAATAGGCTATTTCGTTTGTTTGTTGTATGGATGAGCTCTGTCTGAGTTTTACAACTGGGGCTTCTTACGCTATCTCTGACACAATCAGCCTAATTAAGAGTCCTCTTCACACTTTTTAAGGGGTACACACGCAACCACGCTCATACACCCATTAACTTGAGGGTAATTTTGTTTGGTAAAATTCCTCCTTCGCAAATGGTCGTGGGGAAAAAGCCGAGTAAATAACTGTTTACTTTAAACATTCGTGAGCATTTTATTTATCCTGTTGTGTTTTGTTTTCACAATTTCCTTCCGTCGTTGTTTTGGGAGACACTGGACTAAGTCACTGTATGACTTTGTTTTTTGATTTGTGGACATTTCTGATAGAGGAATATTGAACCGGTCGGTGCTTTTAGAAAGTTTTAAATCTCTTTTTAACCAATTAATAGTAAGTAGCATGTAAATTTCGGACAGGTATTATGGTTAAATCAAATTTATATAATTCTCACAAATAAAACTAGTTAATCCTTGTAAATGGAGGGAATTTGAAGGGCCAAAAAGGTTGTCACGGTAAGCAAGATATTGCAGCGCAGACGTTAGGCTATAACGCAATATTTAATTCTACGATGCGTTATTTCAAAATATGGTTCAAGCTAAACTAAAGTTGAAAGATTTCAAACGGGCTCCTCTTCATTAACAGCCCGTGAGTTTTATTAATAGAAACAAAAAAGTGTGAATGTGACATTAGCTCATTTTCAACGACTTTTTAGTAATATTTTTGGAGCCATGAGATTAGGCTTGAGGAGAAATGGCTCCAGATCTGGCAGTTTTTTGATGGGCTTGCAACAAAAAAAATTAAAATATCTAAGAACTCGCAGCGAGCTTTCTTCTTTACCTTAAGATAAAGAGTGTCATAGTTTTCTTTCTTCCTCCTTATTGACATTGCACGAATTAGTTGTAACGAAATGTGAAAGGGACTATAAGTTTAGATAGAATAGAAAATTAGTTCTAGGAAACTACATGGACCGGTTTATTTAAAGTCATGTGGCTTAACAGTGATACTTTCTCGCTGACCAAGGTGGCCACCTTAGTTAAAGTGACACTAGCTTTACATCCATAGTGTGGGTAGTGAGAGTTAATATTGTAATCTGTATATTGATCGGAAACAGAAATATAAAATGTATTAGTTGTAGTCAACGTAAAAAACTAAAACACACATTTAAAAAAAATTATGTTATCCTTATTTTAAACTGCATTTTATTGTAAATGCCAGTGTTTTCCCCCAATTAATTTAATCATTCCTACTCCGTTAATTTTTATGAGGATAGAGTAGTTTATTGAAGATCAAAAAGATAATTGATTTTTTCAAAATCAGTTTTAACTATTTAGATTACCATATTTTTTATACAGGTTTTGTTTAACATTACAAACAAAATGGCGAATCTCATTTACCGCTGAAAATAACATTGATGATACTTTGGATAAGCAGAAATCTCCAATTTTTGATCATATCTCCGACTACTATTTGATATATGAAATAGCTCATCACATTCGTAGTGCTATTAGAAAATAAAAACCTTTTATATGAAAAATATTTCTATAAAATCAATAGTTTGGAGATAATAATTATGGGTTTAGTAAGTCCATTTTATCAACAACAAAAAAGCTTTTGAAAAGGAAACAAAAATAGAATTTAGTTTTAGCTGAACCAATTGAAAAGAAGCCTATTTCTCACAAGTTTATTGAAAAGAAAGGCGTTAGAGAGCGAATGGGAGAAAATATACATTTTATAATTCTGTATCTCTGTTAACTCGGATATTGGTTCAAAGTTGCTAGAAGCAAATAACTGCCTAATTCCAAATACATAATTATATTGTTCGTTAGTAATTCAAACAAATATATCAATAGTTCAGAGTGATAAGGGGGGCTGGAGCCCCCTTAGTCGCTCATTTATGGGTGCCCATAAGCCTATATGTAAAAGGTTCTAGGTGTCTCCTCCCCAACCAGCCTCCTCACATACTAATTAATTCGAAAGCCACCACTGTGGAAAATTTAGTTTTTTTTTAATAATTCCTGTAGAAAATTTGCCGGAAAATGTTCCTCTGCGCTTGTGTCGTACTCCGTACGTAGAGGATGGTAGAACGGGTAGCACGTGTCGTGGCTTATTCTGATGCCATCCGCTCTCGACTTGACGTGTATCTATTCTAGTTGGCGCATCGTCCACGCCACTGTTAGCTTGATAGATGGCGCCGCGGGCGTATTTGCCGCCTAAACCTAGCTTGTTTTATGTGTTTAATAAGCACCGCGTGACGCACCCCCGAGGGCTGTAAATGTGGTTAAGCTAAGTGTTGAGGTGATATTTCTAGAGATAATTACGTGTCTCCTTGGAGGCGATCTAATGAGCTTTTTTCCCCTTACCCTTTTTTGTTTCTGGAAATGTTTTTTAACAAGATAGTATACAATAGTTGGCATAGGTCCAGAAAGAGGATGAGCGGGAAAATATAGTGTTTTTTTCGTATTGAATTTGTATTTGGTTTAAAAAATAAACCTGGACAAGACTCATTTAGGACCTTTTGGCCTCTGTTCAGCGCCCGTAATTTGATGACCTAACAATTATAACATTATTTGACATTTACAAAATATTCAACCGCTTCAGTGGCCGCATGTTTTAAGGCTTCGCTCTCGCAATAGACTAAACTGCCGGCTTTCAAATCCCGGTTGAGTGTACTAAGGGTGGTTTTCCCCTAAATATATTTTTTAATCTCCCTCCACGCAAATAAGAGTACGATTTTTCTTAACGTAATAAGTACATAAACTTATAGCCCGAACGGGTAGCTATACGCGGTGACAAAAAATAAAGTATAAATTCCCATAAAGTCGTGTTATTTTATTAATAACAAAACCGTATGTATTTTTTTAAACATTCTTCCTAGCGTAATCGTACTATGTATGGCAGGCACCTCAGTCACTTACATAGAATTATTTAACTCTTGTTGTGACTGTATAGTGCCCAAATAATCTCGGTCTAAACACTCTTATTTCAGTGTAAAGTTTCCACTTTGCAATAGTGATACAATGACCAAGGTGTACAGACTAACCAGAAAGTTGCTTCATTCACAATTAAGGTAAATGCCATGCGAATTGCTGGCATCCCACCATTTAGAGCAGAAACTGCAAGTTTTTAACAATCTCTGCCAGAAGATCCGCTCTAGAAAACTTTAGGACGTGACTGTATTACAGTTCCCGATTTTCCAACATATTCTTTGACAATTTGATTTATTCCGCATTTTTTTAGTCATTGTCCTGATCTTAAACGTAAATCTTACCCTGTTATTTAGAAATCGTTAATTTACTATTTTTAAAAGAATAGGAATGTTGTTAAATGAGTCTTGAACCTTTACCCACCTCGGTGGCCACATGGTCTTACGCGCTACGCTCGCAGTACACTTAGACTGCCAATGACTGGGAGATCGAGGTTAGAATCTCGGTCGGGTGTACTGAGGGTAGTTTTTACAAAATAGTTTTCCACTTTACCTCAAGTTTTGCACCTTTCTTTATGACAAAGCTTGTTTTGAGTGAATGTAGGGAAATGATACTTATCTCTCCATTTTGAACCTCAAAAGGGTAGCATCATGAAAAAAAAAAGTATTGGGTGAAAAGGTTTTACTTGAAATTTTAAATAAAAGGTCATGGTTCGACCCTTTTTAATGCTTCATAATGCAACCTTGTCGTATCTCTGCCCCTTAGAGAAGCTGGACGTTGATGAACGACTTGTTGTGTCGGTGGGTTCTATACTAGAGATACTCCCCACCCTCTTCTGTTAGCCAGATAATTTGTAGGGTGGTGCGCCCTGTTGTTGGATGGATGTACTACTCTTCCTTCCCTCCGCCTCGTCCAAGACGTGCTTTCTTGTCTGCCCCATTTGTTACAACCCCTCCTTCCTCCACTACCCTACTACCACCCTTATCTCCCCCATTGCTTGAATTTACATCACGGACCATCAAAATATCCGGCTCGGGAGATGAAGTCTGCCTGAATCACAGGGGGCTCAGTGGAAGCCCGGGGTTAGAATCCAACCAAGGGACAAAAACTAGAAAATAATTTATCATCCCCACAGCAGAAACAGATTAAAGGGTTTAAAAAAATCTAGTTTATAAATATCAACATTACAATATTTTATTTGATAAAGATAAATAATACAATCATGAACACTATCGACCTCAATGATATAAATTTTATTTATTTTATCACCGCATCTTACAAACTGTTAAGATAATTACTTTAGTGGGATAAAGATTAGGAATTAAGCATTTTCTAGGTAATATACCCGCATTTGCATGGAAGGAGAGTGGGAAACACTTTAAGGAAAGTAGACCCAATCGGAATTCCAACTCTGATCTCCTTGTCGTCAGCAGGCCAAGAGATTATATTTGGTGTTTACACCTTATTTGCCCCGGATAAAGACGAATGGGATTTTAAGATCTTTTTAGTTAATTGCACACACACTCGAAAAAAATCATCTCGAGAGCAAAAATATTAACGATTATAACACATTTTATTAGAAAAATAAAAATTCTATAGAACTATTGTTGATTATAAACGTCTTGGTACCTAACCCAACGATACAGTGAAAGGATGGCTAATATTAAGGAAATAAAACTGCATTATTTTGGAGAGTATTCCCAGATGAACACACATTTTGATGGATAGAAAGTTACTAGATCTACTTTCACGTCTCGACAAGTAAAGTCAGGTGATATGCAACTGTCACTTTTAATAGCTCTTATCAATGCAATAAAATAACTCTAATAATATAGTAAGACTGCCAAGGACGGGGAGATCGAGGTTCGAATCTCACTTGGGTGAACCGGAGGTGGTTTTTTCAAAATGTATTTCCACTATGCCCCATGCAAATGTGGTTCACTTCCTCTATATTCAACCTTACCGATTCCTAACCCATTAGTGTAATTAGTACTTAATCGTATAACCCGAATGGGTAGTAAAACGTAGTGCTAAATAAATATTAGTAAGATGTAATCATTGTTGACAGCAAAAATTAATATTTGGGAATTTTCTAAACTTTTTTAAATGTGTATTCTTAAGAAAATGAAGGTAAAAACAAAATTCGGTACACCCGGTTTGACATCAAACTTTTGTCTCTAAAAGTTGACCATGTACACTCCGTTTACCCTGAAAGGTAGCAGCAAACAGTCTTTCCTTGTTGGATTATACTATGGCCCTATCTTATAAGCTATGCCATGGTGGAATAATGCTAGATAAAGTTACTACCTTACAGAGTAGACCAAGAGTGCGTCAGCTAAATAAAATACTATATTAGTACGGTTTTATTTTTCCTTCGCTTTCAACTACACTAGTATTTGAGACCGCATAGTAATGGAAACCTTAATAAGTAATATGATATTCCAGAGTTGAGAGCTTGTAATTACGAGTCCGTCTCTCCCCACAGAAAACACTTAGCTTTAAATCATTACACAACTTTAAACAAATTTTTTTTATATTCCTCTATCTAAAACAGTGTGATTAAGAAAAGTCACACAATCTCACTGCTTTTTTTTTATAAAATAAAATTGAAAATAATAAATTTAAAGTCCCGCTTAGGTGGCCGCGTGGTCAATCCAAGGCGTCACTCTCGCAATATACTAGACCAGAGGTTCCCAATTTTTTTTTTTGCCACGGAACCCTAATTGATCATACTTTTTTGGCGGAACCCCATTTTGATAATAACAAAAGTGATTGTACCTTGTAGTGTAGTTTGAATATTTTCATGATTGACATGAAAAGAAAGAATTAAATAAAAAATTATTATTATAAGTATTATAAAACATTTATCGTACAAAAAAAAGTAACTATTTAATGTGAAGAATGAAATTTTTTCACATATTTACTTATAATAGCACTAATAGCGCTGTCTCGATAGGTGCACCGCCCCGCCACCCCGCTCCGCCCGCGCTGTTTGATACTAGATATACTTACAGCGGCGCGGCTATGTTATGACTGTTTTCTACGAACGTTTTAGTTAATACTCAGACAGAACTCGGAACCCCTTTGACCCTTCCACGGAACCCCAGGGTTCCGCGGAACACCTTTTGGGAAACGCTGTACTAGACTGCCGATGACAGGAGGATGGTCTTTCGAAATGGTTTTATCACCCTCCCTCCACGTAAATGTGGGTTCACTTCCTCTAAATTCAACCTTAGTCATCGATAATTCACCAGCGTAATTAGTACATATGTGTATAGCTAAAATGGGTAGTAGGACGCAGCGTTAAAAAAAATCAAGGTGAAAAAACCCTAATCTGATCCCAATTTCTCTTTTGTCAAATGAAGAATGCAGAAAACCGCGCTTCGATGCAATTTCCGGTAATAGAGTTGACGTGTATCTAACGACCCAGTTATTCGGTCGTAAGAAGAGCTCTTCACATTTTGAAGTTACTTGAGTCACTTAATCACCAAGCGCCTCAAATTAATTGCTCATCTGCAGGTGTAATGATTTAGTAGTAAGGTGTCACCTGTATTTACTGTCTATCTGTCTAATGTACACTTGCGCAATGGAGAGATGGGTCGGAAGGCGCCGCCATCAATCTCCAACCCCCACACTCCCCTTTCTCTCTCACACAAGATAAACTGCCTCCCTCACGACGAATAACTGCTCTTCAGTCTTTGAGAGACAAGGGTGTCCCTCCTCACACAGCCCTACAAGTGCTATTTATTCTAATGAATTGTGTGGACCTTCTGAAATGCACCTTTAACAACCCCGAACTCTTAGGGCCACCGCAAACCAGGCGACCGATTAAGGGCGTTCATCATAGCAGGCCCAACTCAGCTCCCGGCTCGCGCGAGGTTTGGGAGTCAAAAGGGAAAAGAAAACACTTACGATATGCCAGAAATGTGTGCAGTGCATTCGTATTTGAATGATTAGGGCCTACTTGACATTTTCCGCGGTGAATTCTTGTTAATAGCTACAGTTTGTCCCTGTTATGACAGAATGAAGATTTGTGCACAGTGCTTATATATGAAGATATTCTAAAATGGTCAATAAACGCCCTTTTCAATACAGTTTTTATCCAAATATCATTAAATATTTCAACAATGTTCAGTATTAGGAACCTCTATTAATTCTTTATCTCCATTAATGTTTAATCAGAAATGATCCAGGTACAATAGTGTTGGTACAAATATACTATTTCTAGCCAACAGCGTCACAAGAGTTGATGGGTGCGTGATGCACGTTAAAGTTAAGGTTACACGGAGCCGAATGTGACGGTAAATTGGGATGTATTCGTGCGCCACTGCACTCCTGCCCTCGACAGTTGGTGTGATGGAAGCCATGAAAGAACGATGTTCAAAATGTTACAGCTTGAGCTTCACTTGATCCCGAATAATAACTCTTCTTTATTGAGCGATTAAATTTGTTGTCATACATAGCAACTCAAATTTAACCCAAAAATCTCAAACCCTTCCCCTCCCCCCTCAAATAACAACTAAGACCCAATAGAGGTTTAAAAAAAACCTATGTAAATTTACATTGTTACCACGTGCCTTGCTTGGTGGCTGGCATAAAAAACCTTCGGAAGCTACCGAACATTTCCGGAGACGCCCGAACTGTCATGCGTATTCGGGTGTTGGTGGCTACACAGTCTGACCACACCACACCGTATGTGCTGCTCACCGTATATGCTCACACACATGAGCTGCCCAGTTGAAAAATTTCACTCAGCCAGCAACGCTTGAAGTAGCAGCATTGTCAGCCAATGTCATATTTATGGTTTAGTGTTTTTAGTTGTGACTTTCATGGCTGCTAGACTGTAGCAATTTTATGTAAATTATGATTCAAATTACTATCGAAAGCTCTGACTGATGAAATGAGGAAATTGAGGACATTGAGGTTAGTGTTAATGTTTGACTTCTGAAATACACACTAATTTTTCTAGCCAGTATCCATACTAGTTTGAATGGAGCTGATGTATCTTATTTCATTGATTATTAAAATAGGCTTTCATGAAAGCAATTTAAATAGGATCAAAGCAACAATGAAGGAAGAGGAGTAATAGGGCTGTTTTACATTGTTACAACTCTTATAATTTTTCATTTGATTAAGTAAACTACATTAAACAAAAAATAAGTTTTTTCCCACCCTTGAACATTTTCAAATTTGGGATATATTTTTTAATTTGTTATTTAATGTTCGATTTGCATGAAATTTCGTATAACCATGTTGTTTAGAGTGCTGATTTGTAATTTGCCATGAGTTAGTTATTAAAATTTCAGGGAAAGCCCCTTCACCCTAACGCGCTAAGTTACAATATGTTTTGAATAGTTTATTGATTAACATTTTAGGGCAACTTCCATGAGGTAATGAAGAAGAACATTTTTGGACAGGTGTCAAAATACTGTAGAAATATCGACAAATTCCATTTTTTGTTGCTTTATTTTACTGTTAAAAATGTTTTTACTTAAAAATGGCCAAATTGATAATTTTTTGATAAAGTGACGAGCGAGTTCTACAGCTCAGGGTGCTTACTAGTTAAATATTGCTTCCAACTAAGTTATAATAGAGAAGCAGTTTCCAACCTGGGGTCACCGCGTGCTTTAGCTTTATATTTATTTTTTCAAGGATTTTAATGATTATAGGAAGATGCTTAATTCTAATAGAAATGTAAGTTGTTAATGTGCTAAAACGACCTAGTTACTGCTTAGGTTCCTTTTGGCTATTCCTTTCTGATAGCTTCTTGCTGACTTGTTTACTGTGGCAGCCTTGTAATGATGCTAGCATAATATAAAATCATCCTACACCCCCGGGCTTATTGATTCTCTGTTACTACATATTAGTCGAATAAAATCATTATTATAAGCAATTTATAATAATTAAAACAATCATTAGTGGACATACGGGTTTAATGTCACGCTCTTTTGTTTCGGTTTGTTAGTGAAGGTGAAGTGAGAATTTTAATTCTGGCCAGGGGTAGTTTATTCTAATATCCCTCCAAGCAAATAAGGTTAAATTTCTTCTTAATTTTACCTATCCCACTGGTGTAGTTAATTGTAGATAGTCCGGGCTGGTAGTAATGCACAGTGAAAAAAATTAAACTAGGTAATTGAAATCAATAATAATTTATTTCCTTATGCACTGAAAAGCCTTGTAGTTTTAAAAATCCAGTGTAAACAAATAAATATACTTAAAATTACTGTTGACTAAAAGCTCAGTTCAAGGCTTGGTTATCACCCCAAATTTTAAAAAAATCCCTCCCCCCCTCCCCTCCGTTCTCAACATTGCCCTTCTTTTACTCTCCTTTGCTACTTGGAAATTTTTCTGATTTCTAAATACTTGGGAAAAACCCTGGTCCCCCCCCCCCCC